>CM030832.1:3300100-3487600 GCA_018105865.1 Metaphire vulgaris
ACTCTATCCAGGTGTTGCGCATAAACTTTAAGCTTCTCTGCCCATCCGAGTGCTATATAGCCGGAGGCTTCCATTCCTCGTGCATGATGATGTTCCTACAACAGTCTGTTTCCCTCGCCTACCACAACAGCGGTGTGAGACTTGGGCCCAACCCACATTCCAGCCTGTTTATGACCCATGACAGGGATCTACAGCCCTCATCTATCCGGTTTCTTGGCATATTAAGTTCCTACAACTGTTTGGTCTGCCGGAGAGGATTTTAGTGGAAATGGAATGTTTGTCCTGGGATTCGATTGCAGGAAAATAATTCACACACGGAGCGTAGAGAACTGGTTGATCCGTTACACTGATTTTGATTTCGTTGCTTTCTGTTGTTCGGCCGGCTGAATTTGAAATAGAATGAAGACGACGTGAACGATGAAGTACACGGCGTTGACAGTCGGCTCCATGTTCAAATGCGATCTCACTGAGCTAGATTTCTGAAACGACAAGGTAAAAATACACAAACTCAACACGAGCTCAGGTGGCTAACACAAATTCTGAAAAAAAAATATAACCAAGAAACAGCAACTTTGCAATTTGAGTGTTCTAATGAATATCATGATCACTGATCATAAATTCAAATTCACAAAGATGGATTACAACTTATCAGCCAAATTAAGCGGATTATATTATATATGACAAAAATAATATTAGAATGTACCGAATAGTGCAAATGTGTATGAAATGACAGAAAATCAATTTAAAACACAAACGAATGTACTTGTGGAATCCTCAGTCAACTGAAAGTTAATGGCTGCAGTCAGAGGTACTTCTATAGTTTCTGCAGAACTATGCTTTTAAATACAGTATTTGTTAAACATTATGAAATCAAAACAAAACAGCAAAATGTTGGAAAAGATTGCTTTCAGTTTCAGCTAATAAATGTACCTTTATAGTACTGCTATAGTTGATGCAGAGAGTTAAAAACTGTTTATTACAACTCTGCAAGCCTCTTTCTCAATCAACTACTGGAATAAACTCCTCCCACAAAAGTTATCTGCTGCATGTCAGCATGTAAAAGATTCTTGCAACCAAACTTCATCTACCAAATAATAATAAAACTACTACTACTACTACTACTACTACTACTACTACTACTACTACTACTACTACTACTACTAATAATAATAATAATAATAATAGTAATAATCATCATCATCACCACCACCACCATCATCATCTTCATCATGTTCTTTTATAGCAACCTGCGAAAGGACAACCGGTCAATTCCAGAGATCAGTTAGTGGAAAACAGCAATTGAGATATTGACACATTCGTTGCTCAAAAGAAATTTTTGCTCTAAAACCTTGATATAATTATAAGACCAGCATCTTAAAGTTTCTGTGCAACAGTGTATAACAAGTAAGTAAGAAGTAAGTAAGTAAAATCTTTCGGGTTTATATAGCGCTTTAGGAAGCAGCACAACAGTAGCTGCTTTTTCTTAGGCAGTTAGCCTATCTTAAAATTGCTATGGGAAAGGAGAATGATCAGCCAGGCAATGGTCAATATATCATGTAAAACAACAACAGTGCTATTAAACTGTGGCATGGTTAATTTACTGTATGCAGCCCCATATTTTATTTGTGGCTCGTGGCAGACTGCAGACACAAGTCAAGGAGAGGAGTCTATGGGAAGATCCGGTGTTGGTACTGCTGCTGAAAAACAGCAGATGATGTCATTAAAGAACATAGATATCTTGTCTTTATCAGTCGAGGAATACTAAAGAGAAGCGCACACCTCGGCATTATCAAACACACTCTGGTGCTAACCACTTCAGAATTCCACAAACCATCAGGCTAGCATTTGGCAATATACTTACCTTTCAGACTTGTACATACCATATGGAGAAAACAGAAAGAATTTTCACATATAGGTAGAACAGAACAGGGGGGTCATGCCACGTCACAAAACTGCACTGTATCTTGTGTGGATGTGTGTGTGTGTGTGTGAGGGTGGGGAGTACTTATAAGTTATAAGCTGAATCACATTAACAATGGGCCATTGGAAAGATCAAGCTAATTGGTTTGATAGTTGATAGGTATGTACCCCGATAAATAACATTCTTCAAAATCATCAGATCACTTAGCCTAAGAAACACATAGGACTGCAAGTTATTTGGAATTTATGGCCAGCTATGTAGGTACATGAGATGGCTGTAAATCATGTGCCCTAATCTACCCCGTCTGTTATCCCAAGTCAGGCTTCTGAAATGACTCATAACCCAAATTGATCAACCTACTTACCGGTAATCCTGTTGTTTAAGAAATAAATCCCAAATCTGAATGGATTTATCTCAAACAGTTGGTTTGGAATTCTCTCCAGATACCTGTCTGCTTTACAGAATTATTCAGGATCTTCAGGTCAAGAATTAAACCTTACCATTAAATATCCCGGCAAACATTTGAAACGGACTTGCATGTTACATGTACATGTAACATGCAACATGCATGTCACATGATCATGTTACAGTATTTGAACATGTTACAGTATTTGCTTCATTACCGGTATGTTCATTATTCGTAGATCAAATAATTCTGGCAAACATAATGTTTAGCCATTTGCCTGGAATATATTGTTTGCAAAATCATTGATCAAAGCAGCATATGTACTTTAAATCTTCCATAAATTTGTCAACAAGCCAAGCAATGTTTATACACATCTGCATCTGTGCTATAAGTAATAATTTAATAATTAACCATAAATTTCTGGTTTAATTAGACATATTCTATGCTGCAAACAACACTTTCCAGTGATTTTATAATATTTTATACACACATCAGGTACCGGTATAACAGAACCATAATTTTGCAAAATATAATTCTCAAGTTAAAGTTAACCTACACATACATCTCTGGCTGTCTGACATCAATACAGCATCTTGCAGAGCAAAACAGTTTTCGGTCTAGGCCCGAGATGTGACATCATTTAGGTTTTATTGTATCACGTTGGCATCAAGTGCAATTGCATTACATTGATAATTATATGTGTACCCAGTCCCATTTTCAGATGGTGTTGATGTTTGCTGGAAACGTCTTACATTCGAAGGACAACTGCTCGAGTAATTTTCTGAGGAATATAAATTACCATATGACAGTGGACATGGGGAAAGCTAATAGGCAAACAAAATATCAACACAGTTTTACGATCCAGCAAAAGTTCCCTTGCCAATGGATCCGCGATGTGTTGCCTGATCGTAATAAAAGTGTGTTGATATTTTCATTTTGATGTTTGCACCCACTGATATGTCGTGTCCTGTCACTCGCCGTTTATTACGACCGATACATAAACCTATTGAAGCTTTTGCATAATAACCCAACCGCATACACTGAAGATAACAGGTGTGCCTTCCTCCAAACTGACTACTTTTGCATGTTAAAGTAACATACTATAGTTCTGAACTGAAAAACAAATAACCAAAGTCAAAATCAAGCAGAAAAGTTAGGCTGTCTTCGTCCCCCAAGGCAGTTCCAAACAGACCATGTTCATGTAACACGCAATCAAAAACAAACGTAAAACTGATAAGCAAACGCGTTTTTATAGCAGCACACCGACAGCAAATGCTTTACAGTTCGGCAAACTGCCGCACAAAAGAATAATGAAAACAAGTATGATAAACAAAGATTCAAAGTTAATTTCCAGGAATACAACAGTTAAGAACAACACCGGTGTTATCGGTGTTATCGCATCTTGCAGCATCAAACGTAGCAACAGCATACAAACCACACTTCAGTCCTTGTGCGTTGCAGCTGTTGAATATGAGACCGCCTTCAAACCTTGCTCACATATTGCCAAACTTTCACCTATCGCTAAGTCCACATAGCCACTTACATAATTACCAGCTGGTACAGTGCTATATCCAGGCCTGTTAGGGGATAGATTTTCCCTTCCAAAACCACAAAAATCCCCCCTCCCAAATCCCAGCACTGACACAAATTTTTGCATTGAACTGTGTCTCTTTCCCTCCAGCCAAGTCACCCCCCCCCCTCACCATTCCACCCTACTCCAAAGCACGGAGTCTGGATAAAACACTGAGCTGATAGCTCTTCATAAGACGACAAGATGCACAGGAACGTGTACGATGAAGTGGAAATGCGAGAGAATATACCCGTCCACAGTTGAACAGGCTGCATTGGTAGCAATTTGGTAATCTGCAACGATGTGGTGCTTATTATGGAATGCTAATAGGGCCTACTATATGCACACAACTGCCCCGTCCAAAAAAGTCTGTATTGGACTTGAAAACTTTAGTAAATGAAATGAGCTACATAAAAGTGTTAGCAAGCAAATAGCCTTACAAAGACATTTGTATGATCTGTTGGGAGAGTTAAGGCGGTAACCTTCACTTTCAGTCAGATCAGTATCACATTATGTTCAGAATTAGGCTTCTTAAGCTTCTAATAATAATCTTATGCTTCTAATAATGTGGATATGGAGAAGAATGGAAAACATCAGGTGGACGGACAAGAAAACAAACGATGAAGTACTACAGATGGTGGACGAACAAAGATCGATAATCTGTACCATCAAAAAAAGACAGAGGAACTGGATTGGACACGTAATAAGAGGAGAATCATTACTCAAAACAGTAACTGAGGGAAGAATATCAGAAAGAAAGACAAAAGAAAGACCAAGGAGGATGCTATTGGAATGGATGATGAAAACAGGTACACAGCGTCACAAGACCTATGCAGAAATCAAAGAAGAAGCAAGAAGCAGAGAGGAATGGAAACAATGGAGCCCTGAACCTGTCCCAGGACAGAGAACATGATGATGATGATGATGATGATGATGATGATGATGATGATGATGATGATGATGATGATGCTTCTAATACAATCCACCGAAAGTCACACCCTTCTGGTACAATTATGCAATGTTTTGCAAACTGAGACACAAATTTAGCCTTGTTAGCCTTGCCACACCTGCCAAATCACGTACAATGCTGCTAAGTATGTTATAGATGCTGTGCTAATCAGAGCAGTAAGAATCCAGAAACCATCACCCACTGTTCACTACAAGACACCAAATACCGTTACATCGCCTGATAATGGGAATCACATTTCACGGTATAACCAAGCTATCCATACGGAATTTCAACCAATATTGACTCCGGTGTTAATCAGTTTCATCTAAACTACGACCAGAATGACACATTGGTGTAAACTTGGATGAAAAAGTGGGGGCCACCAACCCCTATACCTTCTCCTTTCCTCTCATAACATGTGGGGTCTTGAGCCTAGAGGCTTAATGACATAATATGCCTCATAGAAATTTCATGGAAGTAAAAAAATCAACAACTGGCCAGTGGCCACCGAAGAAATTTTCAGATGGCGATGTTTATTTTGCTTTTCAGCAAAGCATATGAAAAAACACTTGAAAACGTTTGAAAATTCTCAAAGTTAAATATTTTTCTGTAACTCGAAAGCAAGTAGATTATCTGGCATAATATTAATTAAGTAATTAACTAACTAATATCGTAAAGGTCAAAATGAAAGAGCGGAATTTGCAGTATTGTGTCTGGAAAAGCTTTCACTAGTGCTAATTATCATCATCATCATCGTCAGCCTTGATTGTTATGATGAAAGTGGTGATGGAGATGGCGATAGAATGATGATTTGGATGGTGGTGGAGGTGGTGACGGCGGTAATGGTGGTGTGATGATGATGATGACGACGACGATGATGACAGAAGGGTTTAGATAGAAGTATCAGATCTGTGTTAAAACCAGGTTGAAATAGCAACAAATGCAAACTCACAAATTCCACCAACTTGCCCAATGGAGGATTATCTGATATTTTCCCTGCAACATTATACTAAAGCAGATTGAAGCCAATCATCAGTGGATCTGAATCCCACGGAAATCTGCCCAAGGGAGAACATATGGAGTTATAAAGAAGAAACGGGATTCTTGCACTGCCAAGAGGAAAATGTTTGGGAGAATTTGCAAGAAATGACTCATTGGCATATAGCAGTTATGAAAATTCCAGCACCTTAAAACTGTTTCAGTATTTCTACACAATGGAATATTCAGTTAGCCTATGTAACCACGAGTCCACTTTGACAACTCAACTGTCTACATTCAATAACCTAGTTTTCTGAGATCACCATTGAATCCATTTTCTGTTACAACTGTCATTCCCACCTCGTCCAAACTGTTCCACCCTTGCACTGACATAGTTTTTCTTTCTTGGACCCATCCTCTACTTAAACAATTTGCATTTGTGGCCTCTTGTGCTGCTATAGTGTGCCAATGTAATGAATTGATCGTACGGTACATCTACTTTCCCAGTCATTATTTTGTATTTTGCTATCAAATACCCCCTCTCTTCTCCTTTCTAATGTTGTCAATCCACAATATTGAAGTCTTTTTTCGTAGCTTACCGTTAAATTATGGCATCCATTGACCATCTTTGTTGCTCATCTTTGCACTTTTCTAAAAGCTCTATATCTTTTTTCAAGAATGGATTCCATGCCTGAACATTCTAAATCCATGGGGCCTTACCAATGACTTATATAGTTTTACAATTATCTCTTTGTCTTGACTCACTATTGTTCTTTTCATCATTCCCAACATTCAGTTGCCCTTTTCTGCTGCCTCCATGTATTGTCGAGATGGATTCCGACTTCTATGGATGATCAACCCAAGTCTTTATCATCCTCTGTGGTGGTTAGAACTATCCCCCCTAATGCATATTCATTACCACTATTAGATATCTCAACATGCATTACAGAACATTTGTCAATATTAAAAAGCATCTGCCAGTCCACAGACCACTGAAACAATTTCCTTAGATCCTCCTGTAGGCCTAAAACTGTAGCATCAACATAAGAGTCGACTAGAACTTCTAGCTTGAAAGTCAATAGATCACCACAGATTTGTTTACTTTCGATAAATAATAATTTAATTTAAATAAATAATAATAACTATCATCGAAAAAAGAAACATAATCTGCAGTGTTTATTCTAGCCACCTTGACATTGGGGGGATTTTGAAATGTTTGGGGGACAAGGTCTGAGTCTCCACACTTTTGGGGGAAAATTTCCATCCCCCAGCCAACATATAAAAAATAGGGGGGAATTTTAAAATTTTAAAACTGTGGGGGGAAATTCCCCCCAGAGAAGGCCTAGAATAAACACTGCATAATCTGACATGCAGTCAAGAAATTAATCTTACCCTCAAAGGGATTTGTACGCTGCTGCTGCAGAAGACAATTTCAGGTTCCAGTCGTGAGAATCGCTGTCCACTGTAAGAAAAGCCTCATTTTCTGTGCGTTGACCACACAACAAAACGCGCGGTTGTTCAACCGCGTTTGAACCGAGGTTCTCACAATAAGTCAACCCAGCGTCGGACAACTTTACGATACAAGTTTGACTATCGTAACCGCCACGGTCAATAGCAACGGTTCCCTTCAAAATGCGCGACGGATAAATTATAATACAACAACCAATCTAAAATAATAATAATTATTATTATTATTATTTCGACGCTGAAGATGATAAAGGTAAGCCAAAACCGGAATGTTTTATGGCCTCAGACGCCGAAGAACTCTTCGATGGCCTGAACGTCCAGCTGCGAGAAACGGCAGGCAGGGAGGTGGATGAACGGACCCGGCCGCCGATCCCACCCGACGCCCATCGCCGAGCCAGTCGGCCGCAGGTAAGTCGGGATTCGACGAATCGCAAGCCAGCCGTGCTACCGTGATTGCATTCTCTGGAAGCATTAACGAGCAGTGTTGTTGCAACGAATGGGGATGGCTGAGGAGCCATACCCTCCTTTCCTCTCCTCCACCCCCCCGTCGGGATCTCTTCCGCCTTCCCCTCTTCCTCCTCCGTCCCCTCCTCCTCCTCCTCCTCCTCCTCCTCCTCCTCCTCCTCCTCCTCCTCCTCCTCCTCCTCCTCCTCCTCCTGCTCCTCCTCCTCCTCCGATAGTAGTGTTCACTTCCAGGCGGATTGCGCGAACCACTCTTCTCTGCAGGAGGCCACGATCTACGCTAACTGCTGCTTGAAAGTTCTCTCGCCTTTCGCGAGATAAGGCGCACATCGTCATTGAGAAGCAGAATCCGCTATTATGCACCTCCCCCCCCCCGCAGACGCTCGGCTTTCACAATTGCCAGAACAGTTATTACACGAACCGTTGCTATAACTGCCAAGCGGTATCACGGCGGATAAAAACCTTCCGGGACCCCCGAAGAAGCTAGCCGTCAATCGAAACAAAAGACCATTTTCCTTGATGACATAAGTCAATAATTAACAGCTTACAAGCTCACCCCAGTCACAGGGTTTTGCTGTCCCAATTTGGAGTGTAATCTTCTAAAACACACCTCTCAATTCTCATTTCCTCCATAGTCGGTATTGCTGTTTCCCACTGACTGATCTCTGAATGACCTGGTCTTTTGCGGATGTGGATTTGAACTTTTGCGGTTGTGGATTTGAAGTACCATCGATTGATACACTTGGGTATTTAAATGGTGCTATCATCATCATCATCATAGTTGCTTTCTGCCAGCTCATTAGCGGCAATAGCTAGACACAAAACTTTTCCATTTATCTTTTTCCGTTGTTAATCTCATTCCATCTATTATTGTCATTTGATATCTTTCGAAGTCTTCTTTGATGTTATCCATCCACTTTTTCCTGGGTCTTCCTCTTCCTCTTTTTCCTTCTTTGTATGTGTAGAGTGCTTTATATGGGAGTCTGTTACTGTTCATTCTATTTACATGTCCATACCATCTAAGTCTTCTTCTTCTGATTTTATCTATTATTGTCTCTTTCATTCCCAGTCTTTTCCTGATGTCTTCATTTCTTATTCTTTGTAATTTACTTACTCCCAATATCTTTCTCAAACAACTCATTTCTGCCACCAATAGTCTGTTTTCATCTGCTCTTTTAATATCCACGTTTCTGATCCATAAAACATTTGTGGAACAATGATAGTGTTGTATATTTGAATTTTTGTGTTGATCTTTATTTCTTTAGCATTCCAAATATGTCTAAGTCTTCCCATTGTCTGTAATCCTTTTGCTGCTCTCTTTTTAATATCTTGTTCGTGTCTTCCATCGCTTGATATTTCTCCTCCCACATATGTAAAATTCTTTACTTGATCGATGTTGTTTCCTTCTACTGATATGTGTATCATTTTCTCTTTTTTTTGTTGACTGCCATGACTTTAGTTTTTGCTGGATTAATCCGGAGTCCAAATCTTCTGCTTGTTTGATTTACTTGGTCTGTAAGCCTTTCTAAACCTCTAGCACTCTCCGCTAGTAAGCTTACATCGTCTGCAAATTTAAGGTTTGATATATTTTCTCACTACAATTCACTCCAATGTTTAGATTCTCAGTTGCTATTTTAAAGATTACTTCTAGAATTATTATAAAGAGAGATGGAGATAGCACGCATCCCTGTCTATTCCCAACTTCTGTTTTAAACCATTCTGATAGGTCTTTATCAACTTTTACTGCACTTTCCATTTTCTTGTATATTGCTTGTATTAGATTTATTAGTTTCTCTTCTATACCAATGTTTCTCATAGCCTGCCATAAGCCTTCGTGCCATACTGAGTCAAAAGCCTGTTTGTAATCGATGAAATTGATGTATACAGTTTTATTTGCCTCTGTGTATTTTTCTATCAGTTGTCTTAAGGTAAAGAGTTGGTCTATGGTACTTCTTCCAGGTCTGAATCCTGCTTGTTCTTCTCCCATTATCTTTTCTATATAACTACTGATTCTTTTTTGTATAATCTTTGTGAAGACTTTTCCTGGTATGCTGAGCAGAGTTATTCCTCTATAGTTATCGCATAATTCTTTGTCTCCTTTTCCTTTGTATATTGGTATGATAATTCCTTTTGTCCAGTCATCTGGCACTGTCTCTCGTTGTAGTAGATCTTATTAATTAGTTCATACAGGGTGTCTGTAAGTGTTTCTCCTCCTGCTTTCACTAGTTCAGTTGTTATATTATCAATGCCAGGGCTTTATTTCGCTTGAGTTCTTTCACTGCTTGTTGTACTTCCTCTTTCAAGATGTTGGATGAAGTCTCCTGAATATTCGTGCTTGGTATTTCTTGGAGCACTGTTGAGTCTGTCTCATTTTGGTGTGTATATAATTCTTTGTAATACTCTCTCCATCTGTCTGTTATTTCCATGTTATTTGTTAAGATTCTCCCGTTTTTATCTTTTATTATTGCTCCTTTCATGTTATAGTCGTCACTTAGTTTTTTGATTCCTTTATACATTTCCTGAATTCTGTTGGCACTGTAGTTGTTTTGTATTTCTTTGCAAGTGTTTTGTAGCCAATTCTCTTTATCTCTTTTTAATTTTCTTTTTATTTCTCTAGTAATCCAGTTTATTTGATGCTTATCTGTTCCTTCTATTCTAATTTCCCTTCTTTGCTTACACAGTTGTACTACTTCTTGGCTAACCCATTCTTTTTGAGGTTTGTTATCTTTTTCCCAATTACCTCCATTGCTGTTTTATGTACTGCTTCTTTCATTTTATTCCAGTGACTCTCAACCGTGTCATTTGATTCTATGCTTGCTATTTTCGTTCGTAAATCCTTGTTCGTATATTCTTCTTGTTTCCTCGTCTTCTAATTTGGCAACATCAAATACTATTCTGTTTTGTTTTCTCTTTTCCACCTGTAGTCTCATTCTAATCTTGGCCATTACTAATTTGTGATCAGACCCAATTGCGGCTGCACATGTTTTCACATCCAATACATTTGATTTCCATCGTTTGCTAATTATGATATAGTCTATTAGATTTTTGTTTTGCTGTCTGGTGACAACCATGTCCACTTCTTGTCTTCCCTCTTTTCAAAGCATGTGTTCATTATTGTAAGTTTATTTGCTGTGCAGAAGTTTAATAATCGTTCTCCTCTCTCATTTTGTTGTCCTGTTCCCCATTTTCCAATGGTTCCTTTCCATGTTTCATAGTCTACTCCAACTTTAGCATTCCAGTCTCCTGTTATAATTATTATATCATGCTTTGGGATTGCACTTATTGTAGGTTGTAATAGGTTATAAAAGTTGTCTATCATCTCTTCTGAGCTATCGGATGTGGGAGCATACACTTGAATTATTGTCATTTTGCCAAACTTTGTTAAAAATCTTGCTGTTATTATCCTTGATGATATTGTATTGTATCCTATAAGAGATCTTGTTGCTTTCTCTGTCATCAGTATGGCTACTCCTTCTTGTGAGCTGTTATCGTCTTTACCTGAACATATGATCTTGTATTTTAATTCGTCAACTGATGTTGTAAACTCTCCTTTTCCTTTCCATCTTGTTTCTGATATGCCCAGTATGTCCCACTGATACTTTTTCATTTCTTGTACAAGTATATTTAAACCTCCCGTGTATTTCAGTGTTCTTACATTCCAGGTGCCTACTCCTATGCACTCTTTTGATCCTAGTCTTGATTTTGGTTTAGATTGGCACTCAGTATCTAACTTATCTCTGGTTGTCCTAGTGCCCAAGCAACCAGCGCGGACCTTGGTGATCCGGGCGACGTCCGAGCCGGCATCATTCTTCTTTATTGCTCTATTCATGTGTTTGTTTTCTGTCCTTCCATGACCTCTTATTCACCGTGCACTGGTCAGGATTTCACGGTATATCGAGGTGACCGAAATATCCTGTTAACTTGGACATCCGCTCTCAGCAGCCTCGCCTGCGCTCGAAGATCTTCCGCTGGGTTGAATTCCACCGTTGTCTTCTGGTACTTCGCAGTTCTAGGGTCATTAAAGGTGTTACACCCATGCCCCCAGATTTTCTGGACAGAGCCTTGTTGATGTCAATCATCTGTAGTTTCTGTCTAGTACTGGGTAGTGCTGCTGCCCACTCCCAGGACCTGTTTTTCCTGGTCAGGACCTGTTTTTTATTGACTGGTCAAGACGGTCTGAGATCCGGGAGTGGTGAGGACCAGTGTCCGTTTTGTTATTGACAGTGACACCTAACGAAGTAAAAGTAACGCGTTACATTACTTAAAGATGTGATTTCTTCATCACGCACGGTACGGTCCTTTCACGTTTCGTTACAATAAAATTTCATCGGATACATTTATTGCATTCTTCTGTTTAGTCGTACAGGGTTGACAATGACCGATACATTTATTGGGTTGTTTAACAAACGTAGACGCATGACTGACAGATTGCTTGAAAACTGATCTTTCTTAGACCTACATGCAATCACAGAGCCGCAGTTAGAGCAGTCGGCGCCCGGGTCAAGATAAATTCAAATTCCGGTGATGGCCTTTTTGCTTACCCGAGTTTTCACGGCAACGTACAACATACAAATTTGTAACCTGTTACAGTCTGAAAACCAGCGATGACCTTTTTTACTTATCAACATTATTTTCACTTAAGGACTTAGTGTGCCCCTGAGGACGGCGCCCTACAGCTTGTGCCCTAGCTATAGGCTTTGTGCCAGCATTTGTTACTATTAATGGTGTAAATGTGTACGTACTGCTGAACCAGTAGTAATAAAAATGTGATTTAGCATGATAATGTGGAGTTGTTGATGATTCCGTCTGTCACCAATTACTTTTTACTTAAAAGTAACTTTTTGGAGTACACTTTTACTGAGTAACTATTTTTATAGGTACTTTTAAAAGTAAAAATTGACATAATAACTTTTACTTGAGTACTCAAACTCAGTACTTCATACAACACTGGTATAACCAGAGTTGGTCGGTGGCGTCCATGGTTACAAAATGTGACCGAACTTGGAAATTGTTGACCCCATCGACCGACTCCGGCCCTGATATTGCTATCAGGGCCGGAGTAAACCTAGTTTTTTAAAGAAATGAAATGTATGTTTTTAGGCGTTTTAAGTTTTAATGTATGAAACGTGAACATCCATAGACCCCTCTCTATAGTCTATACGGTAGTTTTGTCTCATGTCAACGCCCATATACCCTTCTCTATATTGTTGTCACATAGGTGTTCTGCTGTCTGTAGAGAGTAACAAACTTTTAAAACATTAAAAGGAAGGCTTTTTCATTTTTCGACTTATAAAACAAAAATAAAACCTAAAATTAGACTTTTTGAAAAATCTAGGCTTTTAAAATCACATATTCCAGACCTGATTCCTGCCTGTTAATAATTATTACGCTGTGGTCCAGTTTCGATACATCTCATGACACGCTAAAGCAGTGTTTATTCTAGGAGGGAGGGGGAATTCCCCAAGTTTTAAAATCCCCCCCCCCCCAATTTTTTTATATGTTGGCTGGGGATGGGAATTCCCCCCCCCCCCCAAGAGTGGAGACTCAGACCTTGTCCCCCCAATGTCAAGGTGGCGCTAACGACGCTATTACAAGTTACTTAAACAGTTATGTTTATGCTTAGATCCCATACAGTTTACCGGTAACCTCAAGGGCCCTGGAAAATTCCCATAACACTTCTTCTCATAGACCCATCCAGAACCGTTGAGACCGGTACGGCGCTGTTCGGTTTTGAGCTGCGCAACATAACACTACACATTCAGTGATAAGTTGATTACCACTGTTTGATCTGCCTGGCAGCTACTGTATGTGGCTTTGATCCTTAATGCTAAGAACCCGTAAAGTGGCAATATTTCTCACCAATTGAACTGCTCAAAACTGTTGGTGTTGTAGTTGTCTAATCCCCCTGCTTTTTGGGGAAATCACACATTGATCAGAACACACACAAAATTTATCAACTAACTGTCTTTAATGTTCGTCAAATAGTTACAACAATTTCAATTTCGAAAGTCAAATGTCCACAAAGTAACAAAACTTTAGAAAACTACCAGAATTTCAACAAATTACTAATGGAATCTTCTAGACAATGTTATTATCATCACACTTCACTGGTGGGCCTCAACCCCAAGCCTCAACCCCACAAAATTATTGCTAACTCTCACCCCCACCCCAGATGACCAATAATATTTTATTTGAGCTTTGACTATCACTTAACATTGGCTTTACGAACAATTTTTAAATTCCAAGCATTGCTGGTATCCCCACTACACCACAAACGCAGCAAGAAGTTCATGGAATTCACAGCAATTTATATTTACAATTGTTAGTGTTGCCACTACAAATATCTTACAGTGAGCAACTTAATGGTTCTAAAATTATATTAATTAAGCACTAATCTTTGTAAAACATTTTTCTCATGGTAATATTAGACAGAAAATCACAAGCAGTGTAAATACAATACAAAATGAGAATTTAAGGGCTTTCTGTCTGACAACAGTACTGTATATACTTTACAAAAGCCTCTCACCAGTGCAGCCCAATACAAAGCAAAACCATGTGAAATCATTTTGATTCAGGGTAATGTCATAGTGGGGTAAAATACATCATCTGTAAGAAACAAAAACCGTTACTCATAGCGTCCATAAATCTCGAATAATAAGAATCGGTGTGCTGAAGTTATCACAGAGCATTAAAATCCCAACAGATGCCTGCAAATATTGGCTGAAGAATGAGTTAACAAGCAAAAGAAATAAAAATACTGTAGTTACATGAGTTGACAGTCTGCCTTCAAGCCAATGTATCAGTGCACTTAACGGTAAGTTGAAAGAATTGCCAGTATATCACTATTGAATATTAGGCATTCTTCTAAATGGTGCAAAACTCATTCATCCTTTCGCTACATTCAAACATAGAAACAATAATGAAATATCAACATTAAGTGACAAGTGAGAAAAAGAATTGCTAAGATATTGCATTCTTCATCTCGCAGTTTGTTCAGACAACCTTAAAACATTATTCTCACAATATGGACACGACTAAGGCACAATACCATATATAAAATATCACCCACAATTCATATTGCTTGCTGCAAATAATGCACGTGCTACAGTTGAATGCCCTTCACACACCGGCAAATGTACCAGTGCAGTATTGCCTTTCATTGGCACATATCAATAGAGACTGATTCCTGCCTAGCTCATCTGGCTGGTTTGTTCCTGCCTGTTCTGTATCACATTCTGTATAACTATGCTGCCAAAATTCATGCAGCAGTCATATCTATCATTTTGAAATTTCAAAGGTATCAGAGGCGTAGCCAGGAATTTTATTTGGGAGGGTATAAATATTTTGGGTGGGTCTAAATCTTAACTATAAACCACATAAACCATATAAACCACGTATAACCACATAAAAAACTTTAAGGTAGACTGATTTTGGGGAGGTATATATACCGATATACTCCCCCCCCGTCGCTACGCCCCTGAAAGGTATAATATTAATTAGTGAATACCTTAACCGGGCTAGGCATTTATGACATTGTACACGGCAAAGCTTTGTTGTTACTTGTAGACACAAGGGCAAGAAAGACAACGAATGAGATTATATTTACAAAAGCACAACTTGAATGAATGGCCAAATGAAACACAGTGGTCCTCACACACAATAGATCCCACTGAATAGTTTTTCAAAGTATTTCATATCAAATAAATTGAATAATATCCACTAGATCCCACTCTAAATCCTATTATTTCTGTTATTATTAATTAATTAATTAATTTAGAAGACAAATAAAAAACACCAACAAAGCCATAATGGAAATCATAGTGTAATACAGTGGTTTTCACACAGACAAGTCCTCCTGAACCACTCTAAAGTGAGTCTAAACACCATCATCATCATCATCATCATCATCATCATCATCATCATCATCATCATCATCATCATCATCATCGTCGTCGTCGTCGTCGTCGTCGTCATCGTCGTCGTCATCATCATCATCATCATCATCATCATCATCATCATCATCATCATCATCATCATCATCATCATCATCATCATCATCATCATCATCATCATCATTATTATTATTATTATTATTATTATTATTATTATTATATCATTTATCATCACTGAACTCTGTAACGTGCAGGTGTCCAATGTCCTTAAACTAGGAATGCACTTAGCAGATAAGAAAGGTTAATAACTACGTAATAACTTGTGACTCATCACATTTGATTTATCGTCTTCTCAAAGCTTGTAGTTCAAGAGTAGGTTAAAGTCTGTCTAAGAAATGGCTTATTCATCAATGCACTCAACATCATCACAGCTTTGTAAAAAAAAGAGTAAAGCTTTCTACTCATATCAAATAACAGCGCTCTCGACTTGGGCATCGCCTTGGGCATAGCGCTATATAAGTTGTCAAAGATAATAATAACAGGAACCAGTGGTTTAGGCCTGTTCCCAATAAAAGTTATTAGGCCTTACTGATATCATAATTTCTTATATGACAGACCTTCTTGATTAGGCATAAAACCTCATTCATGCATTCAAAAGGATTTCATGCAACATTACAGTATTTCTGCCTTCAATACTAAAACAGAATCTAATACATAATCGTTCAGTCTGATACACTCATAACTATTACGAATTATGCAGTAAATAAATACAATGGTTAAACCAAAATCATTTCCAAGTTCTTTGGTCTTCGAAACACTCGAAAAAGTAAAAGAGTTGTGCAATTTAAGCAAAAAATGCCACATTATGCTACACAAATTGCAACAATGCACTGCAGTCATGTATCAGTCCCTATTTTCTTATTTACATGTTGGGTCTCCAGTCTTTTCTTCTCGACTGGAAGTCAAGTCACGACTTACAAGTTCTTTCAAGATATCGTCACAGCAGAACTTTTCAAGTCAAATCTGCGGCCGACACAAGTTTCTCAAACAGAAATAAGAGGTTGAATCATGCGAGGCCGCATATGGCAAACAACTTGGGAACATAAAATAAAAAAATAACGAGTTGTGATGTGCAGGTTGAGTTGCTCCTACTTGAAAGCCAAGTCATTATTTACTGTAAGTTAATGAAAGTGACTCGACTCATATGGACTCGAGTTGACAAATTGAGCTGATTGTCAACACAAAGCTACAGCACTGGTAAACAAACTTACGCTGATCCATTAAAAGTCAACTCGTGGAAAATTAGTATAACAAAAACCACTTTCATAAACAAAAATAAAATGCTACTGCAATAATTATCCAGCAATGCTGCCAGATCTCCAGACAGTGTTTAACATTACATAAAAGTCATAATCCAAAACACAGAAACAGATAGATAGCTTAACAATGAGAATATAAATTGTTATTAGAAAACGAGTGGAAAAAGTAAACAGAAATAGCGTTGATAAGGCAACGAAAGTAAACTTTTGATGTCAATGATTAACCCCTTAACTGGGCAACTATTTGTAACTCAATGTAAAATGGACGAGTGTTACTCGGAGCACCCAGTTAAGGGGTTAACAGCAGGTCAATTTTAAAAATCGGGAAACCACGACATGCCATTTCTAAAAATACCGAAAGTCTCTTCCGTAACAAACTTCTGTCGAAAAGTATCAAAGCTGTTACGGAAATCCGAATCTGTTCAGTTGTATGCATTTCCAGTACTAATGTCATTATTCCTGTTTATTTTACATCAGACTCAACAGCAACAATGACGCATCACAACTACAGCAGAAGGGCTCATCCATATAGTACGTATGCAAAAAAGGCATATTTTCAAACAACCTCCCCCGTTTGCACATCGTACATACGCAAAATCTCCTAAATTCAACGCCCTCTTTGCGTAGTACCATATGGATAGACCCGAACTGCCTGCAGTGACAGTGTTTGTGCAAGTCCATTTTGACAACTCTAAGGCAATAACATGGACTGAAGGACTCATAACAAAGACTGCAAAACATAGTCAGTTACTGAGCAAAAAGTAGACAACAAAAACCGAAAAGGTTCTAGTGCAACCAGAATTCTAATTTCCCAATTATCAGATTCACGTTAGGAAGCAAAATAATTAATTATCAGAAATAACAATTATCAGTCAGACCCTCTCTTTGGCGACACAGTTGACCTGGACCAACGCTGAACACCGACCGCGGTTAACGTGTCAAATTTCCCCAATATCACTCCGTACAGTCGCGCAGATGGCTACATATGCGAATCGCCGTTATTTGTCTCATCGATGTAGAATATTGGCGAGCTGCGTTCATCGCTGATCTGGCTCGGCTGAGTGTCGTCTGGAGACCCTGTAGCTTCGTGGATGACGTCCAGTGCATTCACATTCAAAGACGCCTGAGGAACTTGTGGGTCTAGATTCTCGTGAATAATTTCAGGGACGGTTGGATTGCTCGACTGTCGTAATCTACCCAAAATACAATCACCTTGTTAACATAATTCATAATAGTAAATATTATTAATCAAAATAGTTACATTCGTAGATAATATGAAAAATGACCAGCTTCAAAGCTCAATATCAACATTGCTGAAAGTATGCTAAGATGATTTCTACATTTCAAAGTGACAACAACTGAAAATAAATATTGCTATAAGAATTTGTTTGTTTGCCTTCTCCTTCCCCTTTTCTCATGACAAGTCTTGAGAAAATTATCTTTCATCTATTTCTGTTTTCACAGTAAACAAAGTTAAATGAAAATACATGTCTAAATTACAATGCACGTTAATTTCGAGGCGTTCTGACACGCTTGCTTACATCGTAGGCCTCCGCGGCGACTCTGTAACTGACGAAGACCGGGAAGACAGTTGCATTCTCGATGCACCGTTTGATTTCGAAAGCTGAGCGAGACTCGAAACTGAACCTCTGTTCGAAAGTTGCTGAGATCCTCTTCTCTTTGCCCTAAATTCGCCCGTTCCGTCTGCGATTCCGAGTGCTTCGTCATATCCCGGTGGAATTTCAACTACAGAAAACGTGAATTTCGCATCAATGTCACAATGCAACATCGCGTGAATAATATAGCTCATGCTACAATCGATGTGCATGAATGTTAAAATACAGAAATATAGGTTTAAGAAATTTTACTAAACGTCAATAAATGCAAACATCTTTACGTGCAAAACATTAAAAATTTAATCTTAGTCATCAAGAATCACTCTAATATGCATTCTGTGGTGAAAACCTGAATTAAAGTCTTCAAATAAATAGGATTAAGACTTAGGTCGCGAATAAAATCTTCTAAACTTTCAAACGCAAAAAGTCAACAAAATATACTGCAAATATTATCCATGCCAAACAAGAAAAATGTGAAAAGCAAGTGACTGATGGTAACAGAAGGACATGGCAATATATTACAGTTTAGACGTACAGTTCAAAAACTGACTGCAGTTCATAAATATCCTAAGATAAATACAAAAATCCATAGATCCGTTCCAGCTGTATCTCTTTTCCCATTAGGTAGTAGGTACTAGTACGTAGACTAACATTTCGGACTTACCATTGCACATAAACAATTGACAGACCAGCTAATGTTCAGTTCTTATGCGTTGTGTTGGAAACCAAAAGTTAAGATGAGATTCTTAAAAGCTCAAACATGAGGCCCATTGGGCCATTGCCATTTGCAACCCCAGTAAAGAGAAGTTAAATATGGACCAGAAAACATTACCGGTAATTTACCCGGCAGATTTCATTTCTAGGTGTAACTTACGCTGGCTGCTCGTCTGACTGATCGTACTGATGTAACTGATCTGCCTGGCAATGACGGCGTAAGACGGAGGCGGTGTTTCTGGGACCGCAGTATCTCGAGCATTGATCTGAAGGTTGATGTTTACGTGCAGGTTAGGACGTGCATCGACAGCAGTATTGTTGCTAGGTGCTACAACATGACAATAGCAGAATGCAACAGATATAACAGTAAAGTAACTGATGACATATATCACTATGTTACATGTTTAGCATGTGGATTCATGTCCTGCAGAAGCAGATTGCAAATGAACTTAGTAGTGTAATACAATTATTACACTCTGTGAAATGTAACAAGCAGTTGTTTCATGTTCGAGGCACAATATACAGTTATGCAAAGTCAAAATATTCGTCTCAAAATTACATGCCACAAACTTCCATATTAATAACAGGACTGCAACTATTTCTAGCACAGATAAGAGAGAATAAGCATTCAAAGCTCAGAGATTAAAGGGTTACTGGTATATCTTATTGGAGTCAATATGAGTAATTGTCCAAATAGATTTCAAAGCAGGAAAGGCTCAGGAACTTAAGTTGGGTCTGCCTCTCATAAGGTAGCACTTTGACTATGCAATACAGCTGTAAACACTGTATTTTGGTATAAATTACTTGTCTTAAATCATTCCTATCTATACAAGTAGTGCAATACTTCGAAAAAATTATCATCTTCAACATTTACATAGAGCTCTTGGTCATTGACTTTTATGCCATGAAGCAATAATAATAATAATAATAATAATAATAATAATAATAATAATAATAATAATAATAATAATAATAATAATAACAACAACAATAACAACAACTGGATTTTAAGTGGTTTAGTATGATTTCTCCAGTGTTGAAAACCACTTTCATTCATACATCCCTCTATTCCAACTTTTGTTTGTCAGCTACAGCTGTTATTTTTGATTCCACAAAAAACACAATAATATAAAAACAGAATAGAATGTCAAACAGGACACATATTACATTTCAGTTCTTCACAATTTTTATAAACATAAATCAAACTAACATATAAATGCCTAATCCAATAAACCCTGGTACTTAAGTCACTTTTAAAGTATTCACAGTAGTAGCTGATACCGTCTTAGCCTCTGATTAATTTCTTTTGTTTACTACTTTGGAAGTACGGACTGACCTCTGGATGACAACCTCGATTCACCGCGGACAAGATCACGACTACAATTATTCACTGAAGCGACCATCGACTGGTGCAGATGTACTACTACAATGGCGCTAAAGAAGTCTACTACTACTACTACTACTACTACTACTACTACTACTACTACTACTACTACTACTAGGCCTACTACTACTACTACTACTACTACTACTACTACTACTACTACTACTACTACTACTACAACTACTACTACTACTACTACTACTACTACTACTACTACTACTACTACTACTATTCTGGCACTAAAGAAATTCTGTTTGTACTTCCCAACTCATTTCTTAAAACAATTTCTTCAAACCAAACATCTATCAAAATGATAATTAATCTGTAGCATGAGTGAGTGTATGTATGTATGTATGTATGTATGTATGTATGTATGTGAATGTATGTATGTATTACTTGGCTCCAGACTAGGAGACGCTCCGAGGCACTTGCAGATGGGATGTTGCGTCTGGCGACCGATTACTATCAGGGTCGTAATGATTACGGCAAAGATAATTACGACTATGAGCGGTATCCACAGGTAAATGCCTTCGTTGGCCTGCTGCTGCGCCAAAGCAGCACTGGTTGATGAGGTAGATGCTGTCTGCATATCACCGATGTCAAAAGAGCTTGAAAACGATCCGTTGCCCGCTGCTGAAAAATAATAATAATTCAATACGAAAAGTTTTACTTGAGACGACGCAGTCAGTGAAGCAAAACATTTCATACGCTATTAACGACTTGCAAAAACTGTCGACCTTAGCCTAATGTCTGAGAAAGAGACGGACAGACAGACAGACAGGGAGAGAGACAGACAGACATCAACATTCCGGATGGCACCAAACAGAATAAAAAATGTACAGCAGCCACAAGCTGCACATAAATAAATTACCAGTTTAGTCAGACAGTCCATACAAATATAAAACGCTCAAGATGTAAAACCAAGATGTAAAACGCTCTCAACTTTAGCCTTAGCTATGCTATAGCCTTTTATAAATTATCTATGTAATAATAATAATAATAATAATAATAATAATAATAATAATAATAATAATAATAATAAAATGACGTTAATAATATATTAGGATTCATCCATATACAGTAGTATGTACACAAAAAAGTCATATTTTCACCTCTCCCCCCGTTGCACATAGTGTACATAGGAAAATCTCCAAAATCCGATCCCCCTCAGTGTGTACGTACGGTACTATATGGATGGACGGTGGACCCTTAATGAAGTCTGTTTGCAACAACAGTCCTTAGAAGTTCCTTTTGACTGAACATTGATTTACAAAGATCATATATTGTTGTCTTGAAGAGTTTTGCAGCTGTTATGTCCTACTTTATCAGGGTCTTATCATTTATCTCATTTATCAGATTTATCATTTATCATTTTATTAGTAAGCAAGGTCAGTCTGCGGTGCATTTTCAGAAGCATGGATTTTTCCATACATTAAGCATAAAAATTGTGGTCGAAAGTCCTATTTTCACTATAAATAAGGCGGCAACAGGTCAGCAAAAGAGATTGCCTGGCCGAAATTGGATATTCGATGGCCTTCTTCTGCTTGAAGATCTCAATTCGTGTTTTGGATCGAAATCTTGATACAGCTTATATTAATGATTGCAAATTAGCACATTCCTCCAGTTCACCTACTTTTCCTACCTCATTTACCGGTTTTCCTACCTCATTTACAAGTGCAAGTGAAATTAAACTGAAACAAAAACCTCGGACAATTTGCATGTAAATCATTGAATACAATGGCCTAAATAACCAAGGCCATTGTTTTAGAGCTATTCAGACCAACGTTCTCAATTGTGCCAGATATTTTAGGTTTTTTGGGTTAGTTTAAGTATAGACCGTGAAATAAAGTGCACGAGCAAATCCAGACAATTTTGAGCAGATACATAAAGAATTCAATGTCATTGTTTCTGAATTACAATGAAGAAATCGTATTATATTAAAACACCATGCAATTATCTCAAAAACTAACAACAATTTTTCATCCATTTCTTCATGAACAATTAAGCCAACTTAACTGATTATTTACTACTTATTAAATATTCATAGAAATTAACTACATTCATTTGCCATAGCAGTATAAGTAAGGTTTTGGTTGATAGAAAAATGGGTGTCAAGCCCCAACATTCCTGTTCACTGATTGCATGTCTACATATCTTGTGGATCCTGTATTGTACACATGTATAAATATTTTCAGTGCCATTTGAAAAATTTTAGCCCTGCAAGCTCACTCATGAAATAGCGCAAACCAAAATGTACGCTGATTGATAAAGTGCCATCCAAATCCTTAAATTTTAAGCTGAACATTGCAAAAGTGGCTTCAGGGAAGCCTAAACCATTTCCTTTCAGTGTGCATTCTGTAACTTACGAAACTTATTTCCAATAATGAAATCATGGATAATAACAATCTCAATATTTTCCTGCAACATCCAAATCAGCAACAAAATGAAATCAGATAGAAAATTATCTCATGGTCTGCCAAATCACAAAACAGACCCCAATTAAAACTCCTACACATCACACACACACACACACCTAAACTGATAACAACGCAATGCCTCATTTGAATTCAGACAATCACTTCATTAACACCACAGGCATACTTCACAGGTCAAGAGCAAATGACATAAGCATGTTGCTGATACACAAAAACATATATGAAAGAATTAAGACATTTCTGAAGGAGTCCATGCCTTTGGGGATAAACCAAAATGTCATGGTGTTAATAAGAAATTGCCCAATGTCAAACCTGATGCCAAGTTTTTTGTTTCATGTCAAATGAAATGCATAACAAGACTGATGACCTGTACTTATGACAAGGTTTAATTGCTTGGATTTATTCCAATGCTCACTTTATTGAGAAATAGTTGGGGGAGGAGCTGCCCATTAATTACGTCAACAATTTAGGGAGGAGGGGGTTTGAAAAAGTTTGACAGTTGTTGACAGGAGGGAGGGGGGTCAAGAGAAGTTGACATCAACAATTTCACTTTTTACAAATAATCAAAAAATAGAAAATTTCATGGAATACTACTTATTACAATGGAAAAAAGCATGGCAAAAAAGGTCATCATCATCACATTTTGACACTTGATGAGCAAAACATGGAAAAAATGGTCATCACCGCAAAGAATAATAACCTTGTTATTGGGACCTGTCATTGATCTTGGGGGGAGGGGGGTCAAAAGTTGTTGACGTAATTATAGGGGGAGGGTAACTGAAAGTTGACAGTTGCTGACAAGGGGGGGGGGTCAAAAATTGCCCAAAAATTGTTGATATAATTAATGGACAGCCCCTTGGGTTACCAGACATGAATTGTATACCACTAGTTACAATTAAGGGCGTCCGGAGGGTTGCATGTGGGTATAATATAATCATGTGATTTAAAGCGGTTTAAGAGGCCAAGTAAGCCTGTGTGAAAACCACTGTAAATATACCACTGGGTATAGAGGCCTAATTGCTGGGCTGATTTCAACTAATTTTAAATTTCCCAACCACCCATGATAAATTAACGAGGGGATGACCCGAGTATAAAACAACTGTTTATCTGATTTTTTAAAATGTTGAATCGCTGTTTTCTTACCAAGCATAGTAGAAAACCTTCTCTCCACATTTCTGATAAACGTGCACCGATAGTCACGCAATGTAGGCTAGCCTCTACCTTTATAGCCTACTTTTAATACGCAGCCTACTTCAAAATACAGAATGCCGTGTCTTTGTAACCGGTTCTAGCCAGGTTTCGCCCATTGCACGCTAGGCAACCTACTACCGACGTACAGCAATCAATCGGGTTTGTCGCACGCCGTGCCAGAAAAACATACGCGTTCAAGAGGTTGTATATGACTAAGAAGGCAGATAGATTCTCTGCTGTTGCGACAACAGCTTAAGAAACTCGTCTAACATTGTAAAAAAATCACTTTTCATGTACAGAACTTCGGACCTACCGTTGACGAACAGCGGTAGGCACAGAACGGTCACGACGGTCATGGCAATAGCTGCAGAAATGCAGTAGTCGTGCGAAGCGGCGATTGCCATGGTCGCTAAACACGGCGCAACCGACAGCAATAAGTTGAAGCCGACGCTCGCCTACATCGCTGCAGCGAAATTTCCCGGAGTCTCTCAAACGTTTGAGTCGTTCGTAATTACTCGCTATCTCGTATTAATTAACCTGCGGCGCGATTAAATCACCTGTCCACAAGGCGTGGCCGAAGCCCAATTAGGGCATCGCTCGACAGCCAATCGGCTTCAGTGGGCGGGGCTTGATTGAGAACTTGGAAGCTCCCATCTCTTTGGAGTTTCATGATTTTAGGGCAAATCGTGCGTGGTCAGATCATTCGTAGTCATGCTTATAGACAGGCATTTATGATTTTCAAATGCAATCGTTATCTGCTTAGGAATAACCCAATGTCATAGACGAACTTCACTAAGCCACACGTGCTTGTAGGTCTAATCACTAAAGATTAGGCCTTTCTTATAGAGATCTACTGTATATCTGATCAGTAAATCAACTTCAGTATTGAACTTTAATTTATCAATTCCAATTTCAAGACTCAACTGGCTCAGAATCAAATCTTGCTTTACCCGGTAGTCATTTGTTTCATTCTTTTGCTCATGCTGAAAAATTTTCTCCCTCTGCTGACGGTGAATGCATTTTCATGTCACAGTCACAGTGGGAGGAAGATTGACTTCCCTGGCTGGGATGTTAGTAGCCTCATCAGTGGGGTAAATCTCGTTTGGCAGTGGAGGGAATCCCCCCTTCCCCATAAAAATCGCACCCCTGGTCACCTGTGAAGTTGGAGTTGAAGGACAGCGGGGAAATTTGGTCAAAATCAAATCAAAAACTTCTCTCATGCCACAACATTAAAAAATGCACAGGGTATCATGTGATGGTCATCTGAAATTGAAAGAATCGGCCAGAATCACGTAGGTGCTAGCTCGTGGGATGAATAGCAAGAAGTCGGTGGGATGTTGGTCAGTTTATGTGAAGTGTTTTGCTCCTTGATGTAAACATTGCACAAGAGTTAGTGACTGAAGATCTTACGTTCAAAATGAATTCACCCACTTGAACCATCTCATTTATTCAACTACAGTACTAACAATACTGAAGTTGTCATTTTAAAAAGCCACGTGCACAAGTCAAACTGAACCAGCTTCATTGCACACACACGCACACCGGATCATTGTTATTTGCACTGCCAGTATATAATATTTTCCAACAATCATAAAGGTCTACATAAAATAAAAGGATAATCTGATTGGAACATGTAGCAGAGGACATGTTGCTGCCAACAGGCCTTGGGAACAGAGAGATAAAACCATTATACAATTTATTTCGATAGATCAGCAACAATACTAAACAATATCATACTTAACCACTTAACTGGGGATCCCGGATATATCTGTCCATTTTACATTGAGTTACAGTTAAATACACGGTTAAGGGGTTAATTGTCTCTAATACACCATCCCAGCAGATATATGTCATACTATAATTAACAAACCAGTTGCACAACTAACCAAACCATCGCAAAATGAAATTAAAATCTTGCTCACCACAATCTTAACAACGTTCTAATATTAAGCATCGGATGATTTGGGGATTTCGGTGTCCGAACTGACGGCCTTCTTTTCGCTTTCGAACTGCTTCTTCATCTCCTGACGCTTGACGTGCGTGTAAGCGGCCGAACCGAACAGGACGACCCCGTTGCTCAGCCACCACAGGAAATCCTTCACCTCGTGATAGTAGGCGGTCGCGATCACGGTCTGGGCGGCGGCCTTTGCTGTTCCCGATATGTTGTGGGTCAGCGGCGACGTCACCTGGATCTGCAGGCCCGTCACGTAACCGATCGCGAATCCGAATATCCCGCTGATCACCATCACAGTCCAGAACGTGGAATCGAACAGCTTCGGGAAGTTGTACACCGCTGGAAACTCGCCGGTGAACAGCATTATCGGCAGGAAGAGAAAACAGCCGTTTACGTTGTTGTATATGGTAAGCCTCCAGACATTTTCATCAACAGAGGGCAGCACTTTCTTGGTGTAAATTGCGTTGAGGGCCACAAACAAACTGGCCAAGACACCGTAGATTACACCGTGAACTGATAAAGTACCTTAAAAGGACAAAAATCAGCCGATTCTAAGTATTAATAACTAAAATATAATACCTGTAAGAAAATTTAAAGTTTGGGAAAAATTAAGCCTATAATTCTTTATGCATCAAGATAGAAATCATTGTGTTGTAAAAATCCAGATTAACACTCGGTAGATGTCTTAATCATAAAAGCTTTAAAAACTTAAGAAAATCAAACATATCCAAATTTTCAATTTTAAAAAATATTTTAGCAAAAATTCTGCTATAAAATGCTCCAAAAAGAAAATATCAACTCCCAAAACAGCCAAGAAAAGCAGAAATCGAGGCTATTTTCAAAGAAATCTTTTGTCAGTTTTATGGATTGCAAGACTTTTTCCTGTATTGTAGCTTATCTTACTGAGAAAAAATATTACGAAAGGTAGATGGTTCACTTTCAACCTTCCGTTCGACAGACATACCAGTTACACCTTCCTGATTGACTCCGAGAGCAAATCCGCCAATGATTATGCCACAGCAGCCAAGCGCCTTGCCAGATGTTGTCTGCTTTAGAATAGCGTAGGACAACACCTAGATAGAAACACAGGCATAACATTAACATTAATTTTGTGAAAGCATAACAAAAACAACTGGGTCATTTCCAGGTCAGCCGGACAACCAATATCTCGGAAGTTTTCCACGTCAGCATTTCAGGATTAACACATTTATAGGGAAAATGATACAGAAAAGACATGTAAAATTTCCAGGATAAATTCACAGTACTCGTGGTTCATAGTAACTTAACTGCTTGGCTACTTAACATAAAGTGCATTTCGATAAAAAATTAAGTACCGTACATTGAATGTGTTGCATGGACTACTGAACATTAATAGTTCAATATTAGAATAAGCAAGCAAAATCTCATGTTTTTATATAGCACCTGAATATTAACAGTATCTTGTAGCAATAATCCTATTTACGGTCCATGTTCAATGCCATACACACATTACACAGTACGTATTTCAGAGTATAGGCATAAACTTCTATTAGAAAGCCTAGTATCGAACCCTACCTTTAGAGAGGTTACCATAGGGATGGGGAAGGTATAGGGGTTATGCCCCCACTTTTTTGCTCAAGTTACGCCATGTTTCAGAGACACATTGAGATTACCTCATACCATAAAGTTTACCATAAAGTTTACAGATACATTTATTTATACAGTTTACTACCTATCTTTTATCATGACAGTACTGTTACAACTATAACAAGACAAATGTGAAATACTCACAACGTTAAAAACGGTTGTCAGCGATCTGACAACATAATAAAATGCAACACCAACGTACTTCAAGCAGAGATTATTGGCTGAGATCATAGCCACAAAAATAACAGAAAGTGGAAAGACCTGTAAACAAAATGGCTCTTTCCTTAAAGGCATTTCTACTTATACTAAAAAATAAAAGCCAGAATCAGTAGAAATACGAAAAGCCAAGGTAAATACTCCAATAAAGCCATCTTTTATAATAACAACACTATTATCTTTATCACAAATCAAAAATCTTTTAAATAATTTTGACCTTAAGCAGCATGTCACTGGCCCAACTCACCATCTAGGTCATACACTTGATCTCCTTATCACAAGAGCTGATAGCACAGTTGCTTCTTTTGTCTCAAATAATGATTCCTATCTCTCTGATCATCTTACTGTATCATGCTCTGTGAACTTTCAATTTAAGGCTCCCTCCTCTAGAAATTCGATCAAATTTAGACCCTGGAGGTTGCTAGACATCGAGCAGTTTCAGTTGAAAATTCTTTCTTCGCCATTATTTACTTCCACAACAGAATCCGTAACAGAATATGCAAATCTTTTTCAAAATGTTTTGTGCAGTATTTTGGATGATCTTATCCCCGAGAAAACTAAAATTGTTACTGATAGGCCTTCACAACCCTGGTTCAACAAAGATATCTCTGATGCACGTCAGCGTAGGAGTAGATTGAACGAGCTTGGCGTCATTCCAAACTGCCATCAGACCTTAAACGGTTTAGGAAGCAATGTCGCTATGTTAAAAAACTAGTCAATAATGCCAAAGCCCAGTTTCTATCAATCTGATAAAAGATAATCTGAATTCACCAAAATCTTTATGGAATTCCTTAAATAAACTTTTTTGCACCGAGACAAAAAAAGTACACTACCTCAGTCAAATTCACCTCAACAGCTAGCAGAAAATTTCTACAATTTTTCTCAGATAAAATATCTAGCATCAGGCTCAAATTTCCAACACACCCCACGGAAGACAACTGCTCACTGCCAAAATCCCTCCCCAATATTCACAGCATTCCGCCCCACCAATCTGTCTGAAATACGCCAAATTATTTTCTCATTGCCGAATAAACAGTGTCTGCTGGATGTTATTCCAACTGATATCCTTAAGCAGTGTTTTGATGTGCTTGGGCCAGTAATTACCCGTTTGGTTAACCTATCTCTGTCATCAGGTATCTTTCCATCAACCTATGCTAGTGCTCTAGTTCACCCTCTACTGAAAAAGCCAACACTCGATCCAAATGATTTTTCAGGCTATAGACCTATTTCAAATTTAAATTTTATATCTAAACTCGTTGAACGCATTGTGCTCAGTCGAATAAATGTACATCTTTCATCCCATAATCTTTTATTGCCTAAACAATCTGCATATAGAAAATTTCATTCAACTGAAACTGCTCTCCTAGCTGTTCATGATTATATTTTGTCTGCTATGGATAACGGCAAGGTAACTGCACTTATTTTACTAGATTTGTCTGCGGCTTTTGACACCATAGATCATGCAATCCTTCTCCAAGACTCGAACATTGGTTTGGCTTATCGGGTACTGTATTAAGTGGTTCACATCCTATCTTAAACATCGCAGTCAATCTGTTTATTGTAACGGTGCACAGTCAGACTCAGCTAAATTAGATTCCGGTGTTCCCCAGGGATCTGTTTTAGGCCCTCTCCTTTTCACCTTATATACAATGCCCCTTGGATCTCTTCTTACACAATTCTCTGCTGACTATCATTTCTATGCTGACGATACACAGTTATTCATTGCCTTCGACGATAAAACCTCCTCCATGTCACTAGAAAATCTGTCCTTTGCCTGCAAAACGTTCAGTCTTGGATGTTTAATAATAAGCTTGCACTTAACCCTTCAAAAACTGAGTTTTTACTTCTTGGTACATCATTTAATCTAAGTAAATTTGAAGACATAAATTCATTTATATTTGACAACATTTCAGTTATTCTAAGTCAGTCTGTCCGCAACCTAATATTTGATAAGAACATGTCGTTTAACGATCATATAAATAAGGTCAGCAGAGCTGCTCATATGCAAATCAGAGATATTCAAAATTAATCTTGTGCCCAAATCCGCTCTGATTCCTCTTGCAAACGCCCTTGTCAGCAGCAGACTTGATTATTGCAATTCTCTTTACAATGGTATGACCAGATCTAACATGCAAAAGCTTCAAAGGATTCAGAATTCTATTGCCCGAGCCATTACAAAAACTCGTAAGCATGATCATATTAAACCTGTTCTTCAAAAGTTACACTGGTTGCCGTAGAACAGAGAATTCTATTCAAAACTGGTCTCCTGGTTTTAAAACACTGCAGTCTGGCCAACCTCAATATTTAAAATCTATGTTGAATCACCCAAACCATCGTCATTCAACAAGGTATGCTGATTCATTGTTGAATGTACCTAGAACCAACACTGAAATTGGTAAGAGAGCTTTTTCTATTTCTGGGCCTAAAATCTGGAACTCTCTCCCTCCGGCTGTCAGATCTTCCAATTCACTGAGCATCTTCCGATCCAGACTTAAGACATCTCTCTTTCAATTGGCGTTTCCTCCATAGTCCGTCTCACTCTCTCCCTCTGACTGATCTCTGGAATGACCTGGATCTTTTGCGGATTGATTTTGAAGTACCATCGATTGATACCTTGGGTATTAGAACTGGTGCTATAGAAGTGCATAATTATTATTATTATTATTATCACAAGATTATCACCCCATGCCACGGGGTGAACAAACATGTCTGAAGTAATTTGTTTGGCACGAATCCTACCACCACTCCACCACACCCCAATGATACTCTAAAACTGTGGATGCTAACCCTTCAACTCCTCAGTGGTCAGTGAGCCTATAGATCCACAGTAATTATATAAAACAGTACTTATAATAATTCAAACAAATATTTACCGGTAAACAAATTAACATAAAGAACTGTAAGCTTAACTAGCAGAGACATAATGTTAACACTTGGATGAAAAGAAGAAATAAGGTTACTAAAGGGATAGAAAATCCCGTAAGGGGCTGTCCATTAATTACGTCAACAATATAGGGGTGTTGAAAAAGTTTGACAGTTGTTGACAGGGGGAGGGGGTCAAGAGAAGTTGATGTCAACAATTTCACTTTTTAAAAATAATCAAAAATAGGAAATTTCATGGAATACTACTTATTACAATGGAAAAAAGCATGGCAAAAAAGGTCATCACCACCACATTTTGACACTTGATGAGCAAAAAATGGAAAAAATGATCATCACCATGAAAAATATTAACCTTGTTATTGGGAACTGTCATTGATCCTAAGGGGGGTCAAAAGTTTTTGACATAATTATGGGGGGTAACTGAAAGTTGAGAGTTGTTGACAAGGGGGAGGGGTCAAAAATTGCCCAAAATCGTTGACATAATTAATGGACAGCCCCTAAGGGAGTAACCAAAATTTTTTATATGCGATATAATAATAGCAGACATAGATAATGTGTGATTATTATAACAGTGGTAAATAATCTAAAACATGAACAATATAAATCATAAAAAATTTATCATATCACAAATGTACCAACCTCACGTACAATCTTTGGTTCAATTTTGAATTCTGGGAATGAAATGACATTTGGGAACAACCTGGCACCAATGCTCAGTAAAATGCATAATGCCACCGTCACAACACATTGAAACCAAGTAACAAACAATGGCGCGTCCAGCTACAAAAATTTAACAATCAATATCGATTATAATTTATTTTTAAAATACATTTTGCCATTTTAACCAAGTATTGCTTTTAACAATATTTGACTAAAGTCTCTTTGTCACAAATTATCAACATAAATTGATATGCTGCTAGAAATCTGAACACAAGAGACCAGGTCAATTCCAGATATCAGCAAGGCAGACTATAGCAGAAAAGCCAGCCTAGGAGATGAGATTTATAATAATTAAGCAAACTCTGATCAACAAAAAACCCACTGAGCCCAAGATAATAAAACACTTTGAAAATAACCAACCATACCTGCAAGTCTTTACTACTCAAGAGATACTTATTGAGAAACACCAAAGATATCGACACGAACCTAAATCAGAGCAAGCATAATCCGTGAGGTAAATGATATATATATATATATATATATATATATAAAATATAGCAACATATGACGAAACATAATAAATAACATGTTAAAATATTTATAAGATATAGAAAATTATTACTGGTATATCAACAACTATATTGCACAATCCTACATCAAATCTGATATCACATGGCTGAGAGAAAGAAGAATAAACATAAGATGTTTGCAGAGAAATTAACCTCAGATGATAAAGCAAATAAACAAATACCATAAAACAAATGTGTTAAAACTGTATGAACCCATTCTTCATTCAGCTTTGAGTGTGACTCTGTGAAATATCTTTCTTCCTAAGATGAGTTACTAAGGAGGATAATAACTTGTCAGTTTAATAATAAGGTCATTCAAATCAACACGCTTTTGAATAAAATCGGAAGTCACCATCTCAGATTTTGATGAAAATTAGCACAATTGTTCATCCCCATGTGTAATGCTGAAAACCATAATATTAGAGTTTTGGGTCAAGCCACGTCCAAACTATGGGTCATGAAAGTTTAGTCAAAAGGTGCCAACTATTGACAGTAAAACTGTAACATCTCCACATCTGTGATAGCTAGAGACATGATCTTTGCACCAAACTCTAGCTTTTTGAAAGCTCTATCTGGGCCAATCAACAGGCACACCAAGAGTTTGAAAACCAAAAGAACAGAACAAGTCATAGCACATAACTTGACATTTTGACCAAAGTGTATTCAACAAAATTTATGATTTTATTCGTGGATAAGTCTTATATTTTCAGGAATAACTGGTGAAAATTTCCGAGTGGGAACTCTTATAGTTTTTATGCAGTGATTAAAAGAATATCTGTACCCAATGCAAAATCACAATTAAAACATTCCTGTTGGACATTGCAATCACTAAGTGACTGAGTTAATTTAGTATGCCAGTGACACCTGTGACAGTTTGCCTTACATTTAACAGTATTTTTATCTGTGTTTTCAATTTAATAAACTGTAATTACATACTTCAATTATTATTATTTAATAATGATGATAGTAATAATAATAATAATAATAATAATAATAATAATAATAATAATTGAAGTATGTAAATCTACAAGGCCAATGTTATACAAGTTGTCCATTGAGATTTTGGCCCTATAAAACTGAGGTATTAAAATATATAAATATATAATAATAATAATAATTGAAGTATCCAAGTCTACAAGGCCAATGTCATACAAGTTGTCCATTGAGATTTTGGCCCTATAAAACTGAGGTATTAAAATATATAAATATATAATAATAATAATAATTGAAGTATCCAAGTCTACAAGGCCAATGTCATACAAGTTGTCCATTGAGATTTTGGCCCTATAAAACTGAGGTATTAAAACACTTACAGTCCGAGCGACCATCGATTGATGCCAAACGCATTACAAAATAACGCTATGGAAGTTCTTCTTTAGCAACACGGAAATTCTCACCAATAAGCGGCGACCACCGAAGCAATATGCACAGATTTGGATAAAAACGACTCCATATCCGACCGATTGCCTTTCCTACCACTCATGATACAGTCGCCGCTTTGAGATTACTTATTTAATTAAATGATTAATTAATAAAATCGCAAGTTATATAAGTTAACATGATGCTCTTCCACGCAAAACAACGGAGTATATAATAATATTAGAGGTACGTATCACAATGAAGTTTTGACTAGCGAATAAATAAGTAAAATGTGAATTTTTATAGCGCTATATTCAAACGGTGCTTATTCTTAGGCGCTGCTCTCGTGTTGTGATGGACGAAAATTTCACATTCCATTTATGCATATATACAAGAAAGTCTTACTAAAGGTTTGATTGAAAATCAAGATGGTTAGACCAACGCAATTGTCAAATTTGTCTACTAGTATTTTCAAATTTGTCTAAAACTAGTATTTTCATTTTATAGCGGGCAGGCCAAGAAAAAGTGGGAAAAACATCAAAGAATGGACAGGACTACTGAACTTTTTGAATGTTTACAGGTTTTTATTGTCCGGAGAAAAACATATAATGCATTCTTACAATGCCTCAGCCTCTCACGAAAATAGCCAGGTAGGAAAGGTGTGGGATCAGCCAGGCAAAGAAATATCCGAAGGGCAGTGAGGCTAGGTTGTTACAGCTATGGCGGAAATGATTTAAGAAACAGGAAGGATTTAAGCTTAGACTAAGACTTGAGGAGATAGTGCTTTTGAGGAATCAGATTTTATTGTTTTAAAGTGTCCAAGTGGTTGTTATTCATTTTATTTGAAGGCAAAATTTTCAGGGATGACTGATTTAGATACTGAGATGACGAGCGTGTGGGTCGAGGAGGCTGAGGGGTTAATAGTGATCTAGCTAGACAGGTTTTGATGACTGAAGTGAGCTATGTGTAAGTGTTATTATCTTATATTGGATACGTTCAGTTATTTTAAAATGTAATGATTTTTTAGTATGGGTGAAATATGGGAGAATTTAGGTGACATAGTAACAGCACGAGCTAAAGCATTTTGTATTGATTGCAATTTGTTGATGGAGGCTTTGGGAAGGTTATAGTAGAGGGAGTTACAGTAATCTAATTTGAGGTGGACTATAGAGGTGGCGATTGTGGACGCAGTCTTAATATCAAGACAAGGACGTTCACGAATATGAATAAAGCAGGCTTTTGAAAGTTGGGAGATTTGTGATTCGAAGTTTAGAAAAGAGTCAAATTTGAATCCAAGATTTCTATTGGAACAGGGATTATTGTGGTGTCAGGAGCTAAAACTAGTTTAGGATTGTCAATTTTTTTTGAGTTTTGAGTCCGATTAAAAGGAACTCTGTCTTAGATGGGTTGAGAGCGAGGAGATTAGATGACATCCATGCAGAGATTGACAGAATGCAGATTCAAGCTCAATTTTGAATGAAAGAGGTGAGAAGGATAGGAATTTGAGTGTCATCGAAAGAGTTGGTGATTTAATTTGATTAATTAGAGATGAAAGTGGAGTGGTGTAAAGGCTGAACAGTACAGGCCTGAGAACAGATCCTTGAGGCACTCCATAATCTATAATATGAGAAAGAGAAATTTTGGCCAAGACAGGACACTTGAAAAGACTTGATTTGAGATAAGATGCAAACCAGTTGTAGCTTTTTCAGATATGCCAAACCAGAGAGAGTCGCTCGATTTTAATCTATGGTATCAAATGCAGATATTTGTCGGAGACCAATTGCAGTTAAGTCTGATTGACGAGGACAGTTTCAGTTGAAATGTAGGCAGATTGATGAGCATTATATAGTTTACTTGAAAGGTGTTCATTCAGTCTGGAAAGCACAATTTTTTCAGTAAGTTTTGATAGAAGAAAAGATTTGAGATGGGGCGATAGTTATTGAGATCTTCTCTGTCAAGACCAGGCTTTCTTAGGAGAGGATTTTTATCTATTTTATTTGCAAATTACTCGATACTGAGCGCCTAAGAATAAGCAGCTACTGTTGTGCTGCTACCAAGGCGCTATAAAAATCCACGAGATTTTACTTTACTTTCAGTTTTTTCGAATTTTTAAATTTTACTTTTAAAATTTTATAGTGAATTTGGTTGACCTCCATTATCGATCACTTCATGGTCTTGTTGGACAGTGTTGTCACTCACTGCAAGCATTTTTATTTTTTAGAAACATAAATTTATTCCAAAACTAACATCGGCTGGCACTATTCATCTCACGCTGAGCTAGAGGTGAATTATACCTTGACTTTCAGTTTAATCTGATTAAATCAATATTTGCCTGTTGTGACTGACACTATGAAATCAATAGTACTGTTACTATGCTCGATTTTTCTCTTTCGCGTGAACTTTAATCTACTTAAGTCTAAGAGAGTATACATTAAAAACAATGGACAAATTTGACTTACTAACAATGATTCTTGCGCGTTTGAAGCATCTACTTTTATTCAGCAGCATATCACATCTGCCAAATAGCAACAGCCTAGTGGAAACCGAGAATTTTGCAGATGCTTGCGCGTTTGAAGCATCTACTTTTATTCAGCAGCATATCACATCTGCCAAATAGCAACAGCCTAGTGGAAACCGAGAATTTTGCAGATGCTTGCGCGTTTGAAGCATCTACTTTTATTCAGCAGCATATCACATCTGCCAAATAGCAACAGCCTAGTGGAAACCGAGAATTTTGCAGATGGGATGAGGTTGAAAGAATTAAAACAAGCAATATTTTTAAAGAAACAGCATTCAGAATTCAGAACTCTAATGTCTCCATAGTCAAACTCGCATCTTTGCCTTTCCTTTCGGGTTTAGCAGAAGAAAATGCTTTGAAATGTGAAGAAACTTTTGTGCCTTCAGCACCAGAGAGATCTTTTACAATATCCTGAAGCAGCAGACTTTTAACAAATTCAACAGTCGTGTCCTGTTTTGAATCTTGTATGCCTAAAATTAATGGTTTGAATTGTTCTGGAAGACCTGCTAGAATTATTGCTCCAATGACATTATCAGAAAACGGTTGTCCTATTGACTCCAGTTCTTCAGTAATTGACAAAATATGATCAGTTTTGTGTACAAACCAATGAGACGAACCATTGCTGTGCTTTCATACTCATTTTGTAATGCATCCCATGCTTCCTTTGATGTGACACATTTCTTCATGATTTTCGCAGCGCTTGGCTTCAAACTAAGATTAATTTTCACCAGGGCTCACTGATCTAGTTCTACATCTATTTCCTGATCAGTAGACGGTGAAATACAGTTCCACATACCAGCATCAATCAGAAATTTCATCATCAGAAATTTCCAGAAATATCTTCATCAGAAATTTCCAGTCGCCATAATTAGTCCCATCGAGATGCTTCTGCTCGGGGAGACCGCCAACGGAATTTCATGAACGTAGACTTCTAGATTTCATATCCTTTTCCAGTTGTAATAACTGTTGCTTTAGTTCTTCGATGGTCATCGCTGTCGCCATTGTGTAATAAGACGGAGATACTGAACATGCAATATAAGGAAGAATCACAAAAAACTAATGCAGTAAATCAATTCCTGGGCCATAACCTGTTAGAATAGTAATTCTTTAAAGCATAAAGTTTTATTATTAGCACAAAAAAGGATATATTTATTGAAGACCGTATTTTCGAGCGTACTGCCCGCACCCCGCGGATAGCCTGCAAAAAATACATATCCTGTAAAATATGAATCAGAAAGCCTGCACCCTTGCATTCCACGCACCCTCCAATTGCCCGCATATTCTCATTTTGCGGTGACAGGTGGGTTTGGAGACAAAAGCATGGTGGAGGGGACAGGATAGGCCTTTGAGGGTCTCAATGTGTTAAAATCGTTTATGTTAATGCTAAAGTGTTTGTATTAATTGAGGCTGGTCTCTAATCTAATCTAATCTTAAACTTCCATAGCACCACTTTCACAATGCACAGGAGCATCAACCGATGGCACACCAAATCCAAATCACTAAAGATCCAGGTCATATCAAGTTTGGAACAAGGTCAAAAATTAATTTTAGTGTAAATTGGTGGTTCCTTATGAGGGAATTCTATAGAGGCTGATAGAACTAAATGATCAGATAAGTATGCTTCATTTGGGCTTACATTTGAAATAATTTTGGAGGTGGACCTGGTAATAAGATCAAGAATATGCCCCTTATCATGGGTTGGAAAAACCACATGATGAAAAAGATCAAATTAATCTAGTAGGCTTTTTAACTGAGCAGTCTGGTTTGAATCAGTATCCATTTGAAAATTAAAATCACCAGAGATAATTAATTCTGAAGGTAGAGAGATTAAATGCTCAAGTAGGACGATAGATATTGAGAAAATTTGTTTTTATTTCCAGCATTAAGCACAGCCATGATTGCTTCAAATGTTTTTTGACCAGATATTGGAAGTGATTTTCTTGATATTGTAAGATGGGATTTAAAAAGTATTGCAACACCCCCTCTATTATCTGACCTGGGCTCACTTAACATTTTATAACCTGGTGGTGTAATATCAACTAGGAAAGTCGGGGGTGTCAGTCGGGCTAAGCCATGTCTCATTTAAGGCAAGTATATCAGTAGGATTATTACACAAAAAATTATGAAGAGGTGCTGATTTATTTCTTAGAGAGCAGATGTTTAAATGATACAGTTTAGACAGTAAAGGGACAGGATTAGTTTCAACATCACCCGAGAGTATCAATAGCAGAACAAATAAAAAGTAGATGTATTTTGAAAGTGATTTTCTAGAATACTGATGTTCTTTTTTCAGTTTAATTTTGATTTTGAGTTTAAGGTGGTCTGAGAGTAGCAGCATTGCAGACAATCTATTTGTAAACGGCTGAATTAAATAAAAAGCGTATGCATCATCAATATTACGCATAAGGCAGAGAGATTCATGCACAATTCTAGTTTGAGGCTGAGCAAATCGAGACTTTATTAAGCTCAGTGAATTTCCGAGAGAAACAATTCTAAATGAACCAAGAATTAGAATTAGTAAACTTAGCTTGAGTAACACCATCATGAAATAGTGAATATGAAATAGCTATATGAAATAGTGGATTTTAGTGAAGACAGGCGAGAGATCTTCCGTCTCGTGAGTGACACACGAGCTAAGAAAACAATTTAAAAGAAAACGGCCAAAACAAAAAACTAGGCTAAATTAAGTGTGATAAATCTCAAGCTATTTAGATAAAGGTAGAAATAAAAGGAAAAAGTTAGAAACTTATCTGCCATCCCGCCGCCGGAACCGAAAACCATCGCTAATGAATAATAGTAGATGTGGGAGGACTTGGGAGCCTATCATCAACCAATCGGAACGTTACTGCGACTTCGATTGACAGCTAGAGGGCACTAAAGAAAGTATATCTATACGTTGGGGTTCCAGAAACTGAAAGAGGTTTTAAAGATGTTCTTAGAGGAGAGGGTCTTACAGCAGATGGTGGATGGAGGTCTCTCATTATGATTCGCTAACGAAGCAACAAGATTCGTGGCGTTAATGATGACTATGACACGTCTGTCATAGAAAACGATGAAATTTTCAGCGTAGTGAATTCTATAAAGATGGATATTCGAGAAGTCAATGAACTATCTGTCAAGATAACACGATTGGGACGTAAAACTATTCAAATTTCGAGGAATTCTTGTTCGGCTTTGCAGAGCAGAGAATGATTGCTAGAATCACTCAACTGCAATGCAGACGACGTGGACATCTGTGCATAAATTCATAGAAGCAAGAAGAAATCCGTTCAAAACTACCCAAAAAATCTTCAAGGTCGACATCGAGAGTCGAGAACGAACGCTGGAAAAGGGATAATCCTTGGATCACAAAGACGGGGAGGGAAGTGATAAGTTTTCTTGTTAATTGACCAGCCTCTAGGTAGATTAATGATAGAATAATGATTTAATTAACTGTTATCTTGTTGAGAACTTGTTAATTTAGTATATATGTTGTTTGAAGGAAAACAGATGACATTTTAATAATATTTGAAATACCACCGTTGTGTTAATCTACATAATTTCTCGGTTGATCTAACTCACAACTCATCGGAATATAGCTAAGCTATGTGCATCGATTATAAAGTCTATGGCAGGATCGGTAAATCCATCCTCGACCTTGACAGGCCTCACGGGGCGGGAGAGGGTTGACCCGGGCGGGGCGGGGGAGAGTCTTGTCCCTGTGCAGACCTCTACTACCAATCATGGTAGCCTTAAGTGTCTCTGTCATTTCTGTACCTGGTACTTTCTTTATATACCGAAATGCCATCAGTGTATCTCTAGACGGGCGTCAGCTGCCCGGGGTTGGTTAGCTGCCTGCTGTTGGTCACTGTCAAAGGTGAACAGGTCATCTGTCACAACCCACCTGCCTTCGCCCTGGACTTTGTTGGGACTTGCTTCCACCAAAGAGAATCAGCCATGCATGAAATTGCTGTAGTGGGAGATACAACAATGCCCTGTTGAGTTCATTTCGCCGTTAAACACTATGGGCAGGAGTAATTGGTGAAAAGTAGGGAATGGAAATGGGTGGGAAGGGTATGAGGAGATGAATTGGAAAGAGCTGCATTCTTTTGACACAATATCTGTAGAATTTGAATCAGATTGCTGCACCTCCGCATTGCCTGCACCTGGCATTTTTGTTTGTAAAAAATCACATAGCCCGCGGGCAGTACGCGCGAAAATACGGTAAGTGTCTTTAAGAATGAGTCACATGTTCTCTTGCTAATATCGAACATAGGAAGGAAGTTACAAGCGGCCGGAAGTCCGGTCTCAATGTCAAAATTTATTTTGCACATCAAAATAGTCTTCAATAACAGAATAGGCCATACATTTAGGGTTATTATATCAAAATATAAGCTGGAAAATACTTATTCTTGAAAAATTGTCCCAATTCTGGACATCTTCCCCTACAGTCCACTCCAGACACGTTGATGAAAGAACATATTCTGGTAACTAGGATTGATAATGTGGTCAACGCTGCATCACCAAGCCATTACACTGCGTGTACTGCATTGGGACTGTCCCAATGCTGGCCAATCACGTGTGTCCCATTGCAGGCCACCACCGCCATATTTTATTTCTTATATTTGGCACACAACTCACTAGAGCAATGTTGTTAAAATTATACCTACTCATTTGTGAAATGGTGATCTAAAATTTAGCCGACCAGAAAAAGTGGCAAAACATTTATAGATGGTACAGAATTCTATCAAAAAAGATAGCAAATATTTACTTTACAAGCCTCAAGACAAATTTTACGCTTTTTCTCAGTTCCCGGATTTAAACTTATAACCATTTAAAAGTTGAAACTTGATATTTAGAAACAAAAATGCAATAGTATATTACTGTATAAGTGTTTTTGTTAATGTATGCTTATGACTTACTGCAGGGATGATGAGGGGGCGGAAAAGGCTAGTGCAGGGAGACGATGGGGACAAATGCTACATGGATGGTGTGAATACAGGGAGAAGCAATGTGAGAATGGGGTGAGGACAGGGAGACATGTTAGGGTGTGAGGGGAATGGTGATGATCAGACCAGTTGTTGCAAAGCTTTGGCACTTCTTAAATATTAAAGTGCATTTTGTATTACATTGTTTATTTGTAGATTTCTTGATCATATGAGAAAAATAGATAGGTAAAATTGAAGAGGATCTCAGGAGACAGTTTAAATGTATTTTGAAATGTTTCTTTTGTTTGGTGTTTAGAAATGAAGATAACCTGGCTCTTTCAGTGGGAAAAAACATTGAAGAAATGGAAACGGGACTTCTTCTACTCCAGCAGAAGATAAGAATCCCTGCTGTTGATCTCACTGTCCATGCTTCTGTGTTTGATATGGTAAAATATTGGAAAAAGCAAGGCAGGGATGCACAAGTTAGCGATTTTGTGGATGAATTGAAAGACATCGAGTTTTTGCATCATCTGCGTAGTGACATTGGAAAAAGCAAGGCAGGGATGCACAAGTTAGCGATTTTGTGGATGAATTGAAAGACATCGAGTTTTTGCATCATCTACGTAGTGACATTATTTGCTGGTTCAGCAACATTACACAGGTAGTACTGCCCAGAGCACTTGCTCATCACGTTAGGTATTATGGCACACAAATTGTGAGTTTAATGAAGGTGGTGGTGGTGATGATGATGATTATGATGATAGAACCTTTGCTTGATCATTGGGTATTCATAGGAGAACTATTTACCAAGTGTTTCATCTTTTTGAAAATTCTGAGAGGTGTAATTGATTACTTAGACATTAGTTTCCTTTTGCAAATGAATTGATGTAATTTGTTTCAGTTGCTGTAGACTTGCATGTAATTGATTGTGGCTGTTGCTCAGGCCTGAAGCAGGCAATGACAAAAGTCAACAGCTATAATGTTTTAATGAAGGACTTTCCTCTCAACAACCTTCTGTCGGCGACAGGGTTCGATCACATCCATGAAGCGCTGATCACCATATTCGCTCATATGGAAAGGATTGACACCACAGAATATCCGATCGTGAGGGCACTAAACTTGTTCGTAGCAATCTCACGCGATCTCAATACTCAGCTGCTGAAAGTGCTTGGCACCAGACATCTCATGCATATTGCTTTCGAATTTGAAAAGGTTTGTGGCCTCTGAATGCCTAAAAGTGGAAATATATGACATTGACACCACAGAATATCCGATCGCACTAAACTTGTTTTCTCAGGATCTCAATACTCAGCTGCTGAAAGTGTTCTCATGCATATTGCTTTCGAGGATTTCGAAAAGGTTTGTGGCCTCTGAATGCCTAAAAGTGGAAATATATGGAAAGGATTGACACCACAGAATATCCGATCGTGAGGGCACTAAACTTGTTCGTAGCAATCTCACGCGATCTCAATACTCAGCTGCTGAAAGTGCTTGGCACCAGACATCTCATGCATATTGCTTTCGAGGATTTCGAAAAGGTTTGTGGCCTCTGAATGCCTAAAAGTGAAATTGCAGAAAACATGAATTGCAGTTGATGAAGTCTAAATTGGTTACCATTGTAATGCTTTTGCGAGCGGCTTAGAAATTGATGTATTGTTTTGGTTAACATAATTTTTGTATGTTTATGAACTATTCTATTCTATTCTACATGACGATTTATATAGCGCAGTAGCATAGCAAGGGCCAAAGTCAAGAGTGCTTTACATGGAACAATCGTACGATGAGTTTAAAAGATGCGTTATAAGTTTAGTGGCGAATGGCTCGAAGGAAGTGTCTGCGGTCACTGAGTCGGGCAACGAATTCCATAGGAGGGGGTTGCCTCGTGTGACGGACCTCTCTCCGAACTTCGCGGTCTTTGACGGAGGAGGGACGTAAAGTACAGACCGCGTCCTGGATCTCAGCTGGAGTTGTCGGTGGGCGATCGTCCGTCTACGCACCAAGGTTGATAGGTAATCTGGGCAGGTAGGGTCACGGGGGCCCAGGCCCGGAAGGTCAGCCAGCACCGTTTGAAGACAATTCGCTATGGGATTCGAAGCCAATGGATCTTGTCCCTTAGTAACTGTTCTGTGTTAGCCAAAATGCCTGTATAGGCAGAAGTTGAAGAACTACTTTATCCTTGAGATATTGGCCATTGCCATCAGCATCTATGATCTTTGTAAAGTGAATGCTAGAGACATTTGAGTTTTGTGATTTGTTTGTAAATATTAGATTCTGTATAAATATTTGATTGTTGGATTTTAATTTGTGTCTTGAATGTTTAAACATAGGTGATGGTTTGTTGTTGTCAAATATTTAACACATGGACTGACAACTATTGCAATTTTCATTATTTGCTTCATGCCATGTACAAGAGGAGGCATGAGAGTTGGAACTGGTTTTGGCATGTGAAGCATGCCCACACGAAACTCAATCGTCGACTAGAGAATGTTCGAAAGTGAGTTATTTGAACATGCAATGAGTTATAATCGGCTTTTGCTTTTCACATTTCATTCGTGAAGTCATGAATTTATAATTTGAAGTTTCGAGCTTCTGTTATACAACGCTTTGTGTTGTGTGATGTGGCACTGAATTTTAGATTTCAGTTCCTCTTTTTGTTTTTTTAGTGCTGTTTTTCTCTTTGAATACATTATTATTAGAAGGATTTGAATTTATACTGGATAATTGTAGTTGCGCATATGAATTCTGTTTCTTTCGACTGTTACATCATGTCAGTTGTTGTCCAGTTATTCGCATGAATAGGTTTCGAATCCAACATGAACAACTTTGTGGTGGCATCACACGAGTTCTTAGACCTGCCACCTTCAGAAAATTACCTGCTTCAACAACGGTTGCTGCCAACGACAACTTGCTCTAAGTGAGCAATTCTCTGCTCTAGATATCTCTTGTTTTTTTGGTGCTGAACTTTTGCAGGAATTCCCAAAGATATTTGGCAATTTCTTGATTTCCTTTTTACAGAAGAATTAGCCATCATTGCATTTGTGTGATTCTAAGATCACTGCAGCTGTTATTCTTTTAAGATATTTAGTGGAAGTTCTGGCATCACAATTTTTACTGTGTGCTTGTGTATTTGTAGGAGGTAAATGGGGCTTATGAACACGTAAAGAACATGGACTGTTTGGACGTCTCTAAGGAGGGAAAAGACGCATGGGAAGCTGCTTGTAGAAGGTCCTTTGGTTTTAAGTTCATTTTGACAGAATTTACTTTTTTAGCTTTAACCCCTTTACGGCATAACCCAAGATAATTCAGGCAACAGAAACCAATCATAAATGGCGGAGCCCGAGGTAATTCGGAAAATTTCCAATCATATATCGCAGATCCCGATATGTAATGCCGGGCTAATAGTCAATGACTAAGCAACTCAGTGAAACTACGCCACATGAAAATAGTGCAAGATAATAATATAACACAACACAAGCTTTAGTCTGAAAATTTTTACCTAAAAAATCCACGTCTGTGGAGAGTTTTTGAGGAAACAATTCCGTTGGAAAGGGGTTAATGATGGCAGTCAGCAAAATGGGCAATTTCAAGAGCATAAATATAGCTTATACCTTGTGTTACGTTTGAGTCAGTTTCATGCGTTAATTAAACCCTCTTGACTGTGCATTTAACTGTAACTCGAGGTAAAATGGACGGATTTATTCGGGGTGCCCAGTAAAGAGGTTACTTTTCTGTCAGTTTCCAGATGAACTTTTCCATTGATTGCAGTTAATTCAGTGTTAAGGAACAGTTAGATTTTCTGTGCCATCTTCTGAATTCTTTTGAAGGAAGAAGTTTTTTGAATTTGTTGACATTGTTTATTGTGAAGATACAACGAGATAATCTGGCAAGTGGAGAATGATTTATCTGCTCAGCTATGCGATCAAATTGGAAACGAGAAGAATGTCGACGAAATTTTTAGAGTGCTTTCGCGCTTCAGTGCACTTTTAGCACCATCTCACATCCAAGGCGCCATTGGCGAGTACCAGACTCAGTTGATCAAAAGAGTCAAAGACAACATCGAGTCTCTTCGCAAGAAGTTCGAGTCCGGATATCTGGCTAGTGTGCTTTATCGTGTAAATCACTTTCAAGGCCTTCCTCAGGTCTCTGGCTCCATCATATGGACACGGCAGCTCAAGCGCCGGCTGGATGTCTACACGCAGCGCGTTGAGGTCGTGCTCGGCGAAGGCTGGGAGTACCATGTGGAGGGAAAGAAACTGAAGGCAGACATAGACAGTTTCCATGCAGAACTCGATCCTGAGCAGCTGTTCAAGGACTGGGTGACCAGGGTACGTAGTGACACCACCCGGTTAATTTGCTCTGTTTGTGCCCTAAGACCCCAAATGCCACTTAGAGTATTTGACCAAGGCTGTTGTGTTGCAGATGAGTTTCGGCACAGTTCTCTTAGGATTTAAATTGCATTCTGTGTAACGCAATGGGTTTGTGTGGTGTCGTTGCATGTGTTCATTGTGTTGTTGCATGTGTTGATTGCATTGTTCTTTACTGTCAGATGGCAATGTTGATCAACTTGGCAACGACAAGCAACTCCCTCCTAGTCTTTGTCCTTTCTGCATCAAAAGTTTAGCACTTGCAAGGAGTACATAGCTTTGCATGACTAATAAAATTCTGTCACCCATATTGGTTTCCATTTGCCAGGTATCCTCTTCTGGATGTCTTGCAGGATCCAGAAAAGTGCATTTTTTGTCTATTTGATTGACTGCAAAGTCTGTAAAATTTTTTCCAGATTGTCAGGTATTTCTTCCAAAAATTTAACCATGATCAACCAACAATTTAGAAAGAGATATTATCAGGTCGTTGATATTATCATTGAAACGCCCCCTTTGGTCTGTGCCTGAGGCCACTGCCACACCCCTGCCCCTCCCCTCTGCACGCTACTGCCTCTGAGACGCTTTGGCTGTTTTATTGCCTGTTTAGGTTGAAGATCAACAGAGCATTGTGCCGCTGCTGGCTGGGATGCGCCTTCAGATGCATGATCTGATAGAGGAAGGCTACTTCACCTACGTGGACCACCTGCCCACAATCGACCAGTACGTGGATAAAATGGCCAGGAAGACTTCAGCCTTCGAGAAAATGGTGGACAACCTCCTGCTGGTGGAAGAGCAGATCAATCTGGAGGTGAAGGTGCTCGACACTTGTGCATACAATCACAAAGATTTGAGCGAGATTCTGTCAAGGATCCAGAAGCACATGGACGATCTCGGTCATCACGGGTATTCCAATCTACATGACTGGATTTCACGTCTTGACCAGCAAGTAAGTGTTTGGTCAAAATTTATTTCCTGCAAGTGGATCTTCAACAAATTAGAAACATTTTGACAGAATACTCAACTGATTCATTGTGTATATTGTGCTATCTTCTATTTTCGTTGTCTCAACGACTGGGCTGAATGCTTGATGGAGATCGTCATTTCTTGAGACTTTCTTATTATTGACGGTAGCTCTGTTGACAGGTGGAAGCGCGTCTTGCCACTCGGCTGGAGGCCGGTCTGAAGGCTGGTCTGATGGCGTGGAGACAGGCACTCGAGCAGCAGATGAGGGAGAAAGACTTTTAAATGTGACCAATGAACACCGTGGACACTGATTCTTCTAAATCTTGATAAGTTAGTGAAATGATACAATTTTAAAAGATAAAATACTTCCATGAGATCCTGATCGACAGTTGGCCAGGCTTGTTGAAATTAAAGTCATCACTGGTAGGCCTCTGCAGTGGTTCATTTGCTCTTTACACTTGAACGAGCTTCCATTCCGCCACCTGCAGTTGGAGGCACTCATTGGTCCAACTGAAGGACCCACACTATGGAAAGGACCAATTGGAAATGCATTGGCTATTTGTTTTTTGTAAATCATTGCCACTTTCTTCAATGCGAACATGAAATGGATTTAAACTCATTAGAAGTGGGAGCATCAGTCACGATTTACTGCAGGAAAAACCTGGGCCCATATCTATGGCCAGAAGGCTCACCACTGCTAGTAGAATATGTCGGCTGTATGTGGCAACAGTGCAACCAAGTAACCAACTGTATTCCCTGACACACCTCATTGTCTGCAGCTATGGGCCTACATAGTTTAACATCAAGTTTAGCCCAAGATGCACGGACGGACCAAAGCACTTGCTTCAACAAATTAAGCAGCAGACATATTTATCATCCACCTGCAGGAATATAACATGGCCCGTATTGCAACGAAACTCATACTGGGCCCATCAGGAAAATGTCCTTCTGTCGATGCTTGGAGATGACGATGCAGTAAATAGGAAAGCTGCAGTGGACATAATAAAGACCATTCTCTAAGCAGCTGGTGGATCTCAAAAGCAAATCAGAGAAACATATCAAAAAAATTCTCAACCAATCTGCTCTACATATGCTATACTTTGCTTTAATCCATTCATATATTACCTACTGTAATCTAATATGGGGACACAATTACAAAACTATTACTGGAAAAATCCAAATTATGCAAAATAAAGCTCTTAGATTAACCTTTGATAGTGGAAATAAAACCAAAACACACAGTTTGAGAAAAACTGGTGTAGCTATTGTGCGTGTGTCATCGTAGCAGACACGGCGGGGATCTTCTGCTCGGAACCTGAGATAGAACTGCCAGTCCACTGAGTCATGCTAGAATGCTAGATGCTACGGTATTCAGTCTAGTATTCAGTCTCCTAACGCATCAAGGCTTGAGCGGCTGAGCCTGGTGTGGGCGACACAGCCATCACCCATTGGATAACTTGAAATAAGTCTACTGTACGTAATCGAGAGATGAGACAATGATGAGTCATGTTCATGTTGGTCGCACTACGACCTGCCATGAATAAAGAGACGCTAAACTTTAATAGATAAACCTAGATGTCTAGATTTTCAAATATATTTAATCTCCTTTCAATATTTTTTTCATTTTAGTCGGCGGCCCACCGGGAATCTCCTGGTATCCCTGTGGCCCAGTCCAAGCCTGACTGTACAAACACCCAAATGTGCCTGTTGATCTGTTAAAATTCATTGGATGACGCTACACCCTAATGCACATGTGCTACCAGGCCCAATTGGTCGTGTTGGCTGCACAGATCTCCTGGTCAGAAAGTGCTGAAAAGGCGCTACAGACGATTGAGCAGAACGCAGACAGGAATATCGCTCCTATGACAAACGTGCTCGAAATCGGTGATGCAACTCTTAACATTCTTGCAGACTCTGTCCTGCACGAGCAACCGTCAGTCAGAAGAAAGAAACTGGAACATTTGGTGAGTAATCTGTCAATTAGGAAGTGAGGGTCTGTGTCTGACATTCATTTGAAAGGGTTTTGACTCTGATTAGTGATTTTCTCTATAACAGCTCTTCAGTGAATGCATTTCCAGCATGTTATATGTTTCATGTTTGACTGGAATGAATGTGAATTCGTTGGAATAAGCAATCTCACTTGGTGATGTTTGTGCATTAAATGAAGAGCTTCTGTTTACTATGGATTTTCTCCTTTAAGATTGTGCGTGATCGTTTGTTTGTCTGTGATGAAGGTGACATTGGCTTTTTAATGTGACGTTGTGGATGTTGTTTTATAGATTACGGAACTTTTGCACCAGAGAGACGTGACCCGTAAACTGGTGAAGGATCAGGTGACCAGTTCCCAGTCCTTTGATTGGCTTCCTCACATGCGATTCTATTTCAACACAAAGATTGAGGACGGGGACCCTTCAGCAGCTGAGCATCCACATGGCCAATGCCAAGTTCAGATATGGCTTTGAATATCTTGGAATGCAGGAGAAGATAGTACAGACTCCGCTGACGGACAAATGCTACCTTACGATGACCCAGGCTCTCGAGGGGCGACTAAGTGGTTCTCCCTTTGGTAGGCAACTCATATTTGTTGCTTAGGTCTCAGTAACCCATTGGTCTAACCTCTTTGCCATGGGATATGGGAAGTGTTCAATATGATGAAGTATAGGACCTATGCATTGCGCACACACACTGATCCGTTTAACCCTTAAACTACAGACACTTTGTAACTATATGCAATGTAACCAAGTATACTCATTTCCGGTGGTTTAATGGTTAATAAAACATGAAAAAACTTCATTGTTTGATGCTATCTCAACTGGAGAGTTTCACTTGATAGGCTTCAACAACAGATATTCGATAGGAGGCGCAGCGTGCTGCTGCCTGCAGGTTTGTCCCTGCTGTTTCAAAGTGTATTGTTCGAGACCAAGACCTTACCCCTCTGGTCTGAAGTCTCAAGACCATGACTGCCCATCTGGTCTCGAGACCAAGACCTTCCAACATTTTGCTCTGTGTATTGCATTTGGCATCACATCCAGGGATCCACATATGTGATATTCAGTTCAGTGCAACAAATATAATTGATAATTCGTTAATTACTTTTTTCAATTGAATTTCAAATTCAATTCAGCAGCAAGTTTTTATTTCAGTGATACATTCATATAATTCCAATAGGGGTGCTGGGCTAATGTGCACAGGTCTACTGTAAGTTCTGTAACCTAGTGTGTAAGAAACTGAAGAAAATGTATTAACCCAACTAAAATACCACAAAGGTTGACGTGTGTGTGAACGGCGTAACCAAAAGTAGTCCTTAAACACAGAAGAAATTCCGTTGAAGGTTACATAGAGAAAATACATATTTCATATGACTTCCTCCTTGAATAGTTCTTTTTCATTCTAAATTTCTATTTACAGTATTCTATTTTACTTTTTTCATTATGTTCCGTCTTCGTTTTCGAAAAGGTGTCAATGCGCTTTACGTGTTCTATAAAATGTAATTGCGCTATAAGACTTGTTTGCTTCTATTTGCGTGTCTGTGCTATGGTTTGTGTGCTGGGGTCAGTTCAATGATACAGTAATACTTTGGCCTTAGCCCGCGTACTAATACATAACACCGCTCGAACCCGTCTCCGGAAAAAAAACATTCCACGGTTCATAAATCAAACGTTTTCAAACGTTGTTGGCTTACGTTCAGGGCTCTGCACGACACGTGCTGTCCGCAGTATCTTTCGAGACTGGTACACCGACCCTCACCAACTGACAGATGCTCGCGGCTTCGCTCAAGATGTCGAGTTCAGCTCGTTATCCCGCGCCCATCTAAGACTGCTAAATTTGGGGACCGATCCGTTTCGAGGGGGAACTCAATATTATGGAACTCCTTCCCTGAGGACATCACGAGGGAGACCACCCCCGACCGATTCTTAGCGAAACTTAAGATGCATCTTTACAACATTTCTTACTAAAAACTATTGTAAAGTGCTCTTGACTATGGCCTTCGCTACGCATATAGCGCTATATAAATCATCATTTTTAATAATAATAAACTTCTACCTACCATACAAAGCCAGAGGCTGTTCCTCGCGATTTTTTCAACTTTCCGCCATTCTTTTCAATAACAACGGAAATAAAAAACGGAAACACTGATAACTTCCGGTCAAAACATAGACATAAATAATATAACGAGATTGCCATTTATTGCGGAGAGCCAGGTTTCGAGTTCTGTGAGATCTCGAGACTTTCCAAAACTCGAGACTTTTGGCTCAAAGTCTCGAGCCAAGATCAAGACTTTACCCCTCTGGTCTCGAGAGCAAAGCCAAGACTTTTACCCTCTGGTCTCGAAACCAAGACCAAGACCTTCTGTGGGCAAACTCTAGTGCACTCGAGTTCGAGACCTTAGGTCTCGAGATCACAAGACTGGCTGGGTCACTAAATACTCTACAGTCTACATGCAGAACCAATACATGGCATACGTGAATGAATGTGTCGAGAACTACTTGATGACTTCACTTTTGCTTGTAGACACTTTTTTATCCAAAAATGCCAAAGTGCCCCCCCCCCATTCCGGAACCCTGGCTATGCCACTGCCCTCCATAATCATATTTTCGATGTTTGATACAGCTTTGGACTTGAACTATGCCTGAATCAGAGTGCATCTTTGCTGTTGTTGCTCAAAAAGCTGGTCGAGTCTTTAAGAACAAACCGCAACCATGAAACTACTTTTCAAATTATGTTGTTTGAAAAAACTGCTCATGTCAATTGAAGTCAAGGAATTTGTAACAGTGCTCTGTATTATTACATTCATACATTCTGCACAGGCAAACAAGTAATAAACACAAACTAATCATAATGATAGATCTACAAAAACATCAAAACACATCAGTCAAATTTCCATCTAACACAAAACATAGCAAATAATATTCAACTTTATAAAGCTCTTAATTATGACAGAACCAAAGAATAAATAATATTAATCGAATGATGACCTTCAAACAGTTGAGAACTTACTTACACTGAGTTTGTTCCAATATCTGTCAGAACTTTTATTAAAATGCATGTTTTTACAAATACCAATCTATAGATACCAAAATACATGTAGAAATGTACAATGCAACAGTTGCCAAATTGGATAATTTAATTAATTAATACACCACCACTACATTGGCACAAAAGCTCAAAATCGGCAATAACATCTGTTTTTTTAAAATGCTGTTTTGAATGACACACACACACGTAAGAAAATAAACGTGATCATAACCTCCGAGGTTTAATCAGTTTCAGGTCCAGCCAAATATATAAATCCTTTTCCAAAAATACTGGTTAAAGAATAGCAGGCTCAATTATTTGTTTTGACGAGTCTATGCGTACTACTTAGCACATACAGTATATGAGATGGCCATCCCAACTAAAAAGGATAGCAGCATTTATTTGAGCAGATATGGTTTATCTGAAATAAAATCAAACAAAAATGCACACACTAACAACACAAATAATAACTCAGAAACAATTAATTTGAGATTCATTAGCAATAATATGACAAATAGATGTGATCACAAACTGCGTGATCATGAATTAGTTAAGTCCAAAGACTAGATTACAGATAGATTGAATCATACAGAAACTTTAAACTATACATGTGCAATGCAATCATACGCTACAAAACTTCCACAGTTGATAATGATCATTAGCGATTTATGGAACTCAGTTATACGGTATTATACCGAAGTACAAACTAGTTACCCAAACAGTGTAGGTAATTCAAAAGCAACTGAATAAAATGAAATACATGATTATGCTCCATTTGCTTTTGTAGTAAAAATGGCAACAAAACAAATAGCAAAAATGTCAACATTTAGCATCTCTCTTGTTCTTATCATCTTAAAATAATCATGATATTGCAATTTTTTAGTAAGAATTTTTAGCTTTAGCCTTTAAACAAAAGTTGGTGAAAATATTGTCTTCCTCTGGGAAAAGTCAGGAGACAAATGTTTTAAAGCTAAGACCCTCAAAGAAGCAATGCAGAGTAGGCTACAGTAAAGATAAAGACACTTTAAACCAATACAAAGTGCAAAGACAGTAATCTCAGAGAAAAATTTTACATTCTCAAACAGACAAATAAGTCTGAAAGCAATCGTGATTGCAGAAAAATTGAAAAAAGTCCGAACCCCGAAACACACCGGCCGGCCGATCGCTTAATATCTGACTCAGAACAAAATATCATGCAGTTTACAGTTCGCGCATCAACATCTCTCACATTCAATACCAAATTCTCGAAAGTTTAGAAAATACAACATCGTGGACACATACAGCAATAAAAAGAAGCAGCAACATAAAGTTAATAGTTAAAAACAAAGTTATACAAGGCTATAGCTAGATAGCATTTGTCCAACAACCAAACCAGTCAATTCATTGCCCTATGCCAGAATGTTTAGCGATTTGATTTGGAATGCTGTATCAGCCATTGCAGGGTGATATCTACAAATAAACAAGTTCATCACAGACATTCAATATTCAATCAATCAATCAATCAATCAATCAATCAATCAATCAATCAATCAATCAATCAATCAATCAATCAATCAATCCCTTAACTGGGGAATAAATCTGTAACTCAGTGTAAACTGGACGGCTCTGAGCCGTCGCGCCCGGTTAAGGGGTTAATCAATCAATCAACCTCTATGGTGCCACAATCATAATGCATGGGCATCAGCCAATGGTGCACCAAATCTAATCCAAATTAGAGACAGGTCAAGCCAGAAAGGTCACTCAAATTGGCCAATCAGGTGAATGGTTATAATCACATACAAAATTCTTGTATACTGACAAGTTAAACAATTATACATATTTCTGCTGCCATCAGACGTTGCAACAGCATCATGCACACGCCATCTGACATTTATACAGTACAGTCTGCACGTAGCAGTTTCCCTGTGTATGTTTCACCAATGACACAGATTCGAATAAATAATGAGGGAGAAGTTAAAACAGAAGCAAATTTGACACAAAGTGAAATAATGTTGCATTCAGAAAACTTACCAATGTTGTCTTTCTCTTTACAAGAAATGGAGTAGCAACATATTTCCCGATCTTGAAAAGTCGCCAAATTCCTAAAATGGCAACAAACAACCGTCAGAAAAAAATTTCTAACTCTTAAGCAGATAAAAATTCATACTGAAAAAATCGAGGAGTATTCATAAGAAAATCAACAATTTTCTCCATGTCAACCAATCATTCCATCTCCGAAAAACTGTTTGTGGATGCCTGCACAACGCTCAAAATTTATTTCTTTTCAAATTTCATTTTACTGTTCATCTATACAAAATATAATTTTTAAAAGTATGCAAATCTGTCATACATTCTTTCAATGATCTCTTTCTCATCACAAGCATTTGGCAGGTCCTTCTTGTTTCCAAGAACTAGTACAGGAATGCCAGCAAGTGGAGGCTTTGCAAGGAGATTATGCAACTCATTTCGTGAAGCCTCCATTTTGTCGTGATCCGACGCATCTACCATGTAACTAAAGAGAGACGTAAAAAATAAACTAATTACATTAATAATGACTCCGTTTACTTCATAACGACCAATACAAAATCATTTATCATCAGAAAATAAATAATATATCCACTAACTGTAGGTAAAATAGAAACCATTTCATCTAGACCGGACAAAACTAGTTTCTGGTCTTTGCCAGTCCATAGGGTTCAACTGTAAACTCATTATGGTTGTGCAGTTATCACTATGCTTGATCAACTATGATATACATTAGAAACCATCTTTCTATGAACTCAATAATGAACAAATGCACAGTCAATGAGCTGGAACTATAAATGACTTACACTATAGCGTTAACACCTCGACAATATCTCTCCCACATGCTCCGAAATCTTGGCTGACCACCAATGTCCCAGATCTAAACAAGGAAACAATTTACTCAAAATGTATGGTCAACCCAACAACAAAATACACACACTCAATCAGAAAACTTAATCATTATTTTTACAAGCAATGGAAAATAATCACACCTTTTTATTTAAACATACTGTCCCAACAAATGATGACAATTATTATCCACCTCTGCAAAATGAGTTCTATTGATACCCATGGGTATTAGAACTGGTGCTATAGAAGTGCATTATTATTATTATTATTATTATTATTATTATTATTACTACTACTACTACTACTACTACTACTACTACTACTACTACTACTACTACTACTACTACTACTACTACTACTACTACTACTACTACTACTACTACTACTACTACTACTACTACTATTACAGTACAGAAAAGCATCAAATGATAATATTACAAATTCATCTGTCAATACAAGATGAGGAATTAAAATGGAAAGCACTAAGTTAAGATGTTGAAGAAAGGAAGAATAAAATGAGATGTTAAAGTTCTGATTTTCAAAATAAACAGAGGAGATAATTTTAGATCAGCAACTTGTCATCCTGCCATAATCACTATCTCAGTACCGTACCGGCAGTTAGAGACCAGAGGTGGGCAAACTACGGCCCGCGGGATGCATGCGGCCCGCCACTGGATTCTATGCGGCCCGAGAGATCATTTTAGAAATATGCATAAGAGCGGCAGAAAGTTAGATAATTTGAAACTATTTTATGGAAACATGGCCTACTAATAACCATTGTTATGACGCTGCCCTGAGACACTTTCCTAGCCATTACCTTTATTGTGACGTTGCCTTTAGTAATTGTTCGCATGTTGAAGCCAACTGTCGGTATCATGTCTTCATTGAATTGTCCTGCCTACAAAAGTCAATGTCACACCGAAAATTCTGTTACGTTGTATTGCAATAAGTGCAAATAGATATGTTAAGTGATTAGAATAAGCCTGCAAGAAAAGAAAATCCACGGGATTTTGACTTTTGAAGTTTAATGGTGCGTCAAGAAAGTTGGATATATACTTACTGCTCATGCATGATGTTTTAGATTTGAAACACATTTGGATAATGCTAAAGTGTTGTAAATTCACATTTCTTCATTGGTCTAATGAGTCAAAAGAGTTGATAAAGCTGAGCACACTTTATCAACAAGTTAAAACTGCACACAATTGCAAGTAGAACATAATTTAAATTTTTGGATAGAGAACACAGTTTCTTCCAGCTTTTGAATTATTACCAAAAACTCCAGACAAAAAACCGCTTGCTTGGCAACCAAAATTACACAGATTTTACAGAAACTCCTTCCCTCTAGTGCTCACAAACAAAATGGATAATTGTGATTTCACTCATGGGTGATGAGCACTGCTATGTTAATATGTCAATTTATACAGTGCAATAATCATGACTGCAGGCCAAAGTCAAGAGCACTTTACACACTGCACTTACGATTTTTACTTTACTTACACGATATATCGTACAAGTATGTCTTAAGTTTCTTTATTAAACTCAACACAGTGTTCTCTCTCTCTATTCTTTCCAAATGCACAAAATCACCTGCCAAGAGATCATATAAAATAATCCAAGTGGAAATATGCATCAAGACCATAGAATTAAACTTTCCCAAAAAGATAACTAATGATATTCATTATATAAATCAGCCAAAACATCAATGGCAAAATTTACAAATAACAGTGACCAAATGAGACCATTTACAGTGTGACTCATATAAAATTATAACTCCATTGGGATTCACTGTAATGCATCAAAATGGTAACAATGCAGCCAAGTGAATGATTATTCACATGGCTGCATTGTTACCATTGCTTACCAAATCATTTTTACTATCATTTACCAAACAAGTAATAAACACAAACTATGATTACATAAAAACATTATGATTACATAATGATAGATCTACACAAACATCAAAACACATCAGTCAAATTTCCATTTAACACAAAACATAGCAAATAATATTCATCAGTCATCAGACTGAATTTAGTTTACAAATTAGTAACACTGACTTTTGATACGAATTTAATAGATCAATAATTTGGTCAGTCACGCCTTGGAGTAGATATATAAGAGGCGCTATACAAATGCTGCTGCTACGGACATGTATACCATTAACCATGGTCACAATGGTGTCTGATCCCCCACCTCCACAAACAGTGACCGGACTACAAAAAAATCTTCGGCCACTAGCAAACGCTTCCCTCAACCTTTTGATGTGGGATCAAATCACCTACCGATGGTCACTTTTCACCCACCCACCCCACCCCTACAAAAACAATCCCAAAACAAACCCGGAAATCATTCCTGCTACGATCTAAAACCTACTGCGCCGCAGAATACGGCGAATAGAAATCACGTAGGCGCTAAATAAATCCCGCATTACATTACGGAGGAGGGAGAGAGAGAGATAGACGAGGCGAGCGAACGAGACTTACAGCGATCACGTTGACGAAGGTCGTCTTGCCGGAGTTCTGGAGTCCGACGAGCGCCAGTTCCATCTCCTCTTTCCAGAAGACGTTCTTGAACCAGTCGAGGATCCGATGGAGAAACGCCAGCATCTTCTTTCTATTCCAGCGGATGGCGGATGTCGTCCTTCGTCCCACTCGGCCACTGCGTGCTGCCGCTTCGATATCACGAAAAATTATCCTGTGCCCAGCATTTGGTCTTTAAATTGAATAAATTCTAATATTCTCTCTGCGGGTTAACGCGAAATAAGATTCAAGTGTCATTTTCCAACCAACATTAGGCCTATACTGTCACTAACCCTGCAAATTTGCAATAAGGCCTACCGGTAGTTTTAAGAAATTTAGGATAACAGGTCTATATCTGCAATCGATGAATCCATACAAGAAAGACTACCAGAGAAAGCACTATGACTATGCAGTATGCAACTGGGTTGAAGCCTGAAGGCATGGTTGAAGGGGAAAGGAGATCGAGTAGGAAGACCAAGAAAAATATGGATAAGAAAAACATGGATAGAAAGCTTAAAAGAGGAAGCAGAAGAAATGCAAATTAACCTCTTCCAAATGACCAGGGCAGCAACAGACATACTGTAACAGACAGAAGTGGAAAGAACTTATATTCACTTCCATCGTTCAAACCCAAAGGGGAACGACGAAGGAACGAACGAAAGAAGAATCCACACAATTCCTATATCAAAATGTTTAGGCTTACCATGCAGTAGTGTTTTAGCCAGCTATAGTGCTGAAAGTCAGACGGAACGCGCCGGAACTGAGTTCCGGCACCTTTATGGCCGGGGGGTAACTTATAGTTGACAGTTGTTGACAAGGGAAGGGGTCAAAAATTGCCCCAAAAGGGGAATTTTAGTCTCGTCTACATCTACGGGTAATCTAACTTACACTTTCACTACAGTCACACATATTAATTATTTTTCTGCCATCTAAGTTTAACTTTTAGTAACACCTTACATTTCTATCTCTTAATTATCCTCATTTTTAATTTACTGCCATCTAAGATCAGTATCTGTATCACTTTCTTTTTAAATTATAATGTTAATTACAGATCATTTCACTGTTTTTCAGGGGGCAAAACACTTTTCCTGACAAGTCCGAAAAAGCTGATTTTTTTTGTTATCCCTCACTTATTAAAGTAATATACTTTGATCAATCATCATCAAGATCAGCTAAAATCTAAATATCACTTTTGGCTTTGTTAAATTATAAAAATGTTAATTAGTTAGTTACTTAATTAATTTGTTATTTTAATTTTGATCTTTTGCTAGAATAAGTTAGTTAAGTATTCTTTTTCTTTTTGCATCATTATGTATCTCTAATTATGATGCTGGTTTTGAGAGATAAAATAAAATAAATTGATTGATTGATTGAAAAATAAATAAATAAATTTTCATCATAAAAAGTGTCGACACATTTAATGGACAAATGGACAAGGGTTAGGGTTGGGGTTAGGGTTAGGGTTGGGGTTAGGGTTAGGGTTAGGGTTAGGGTTAGGGTTAGGGTTAGGGTTAGGGTTAGAGTTGCGCCAAGAGGGTCCTGCGCCTTTTTTCACTTTCAGCACTGGTTTTAACCAATTTTACTTTACTTTGCATGGTCGCAGCACATTACAAAAAGTTTGGGACTGATAGATTCATCCAATCTTTCCGAAATTTTTCAATATAAAGCGCATTCAGAACATTTTGATCTATTCTCTATAATGATAATACACTATGGGCTATGTAGGCCTACCCATCGGTTTAGCGATTTTTCCATATTCGTTGGATTTTAAGAAACTTAATTAAGATCGGTTTTATGCATAATAAAAGATTATAATTTTGAATAAAATTCAATATCTGTTTCTCTGTTTTTATCTTATTTGGAGAAATGGCGTGCAGAGGGTGGTTGGCGCCCGGGGCCAAGGTCAATTTTACACCCCATCATCTGGTTTTTACAAGCAAAAACAGTCGCTGAATGACTGAATCAATGTTTACAATCCCCTCTGGACTGCGCCTTTTAAGGGTTTTACTATAAAAAGGAGTGTTGCAAGCAAAAAAGGTCGTCGGGTCAATTTTTGCGCCCCCTCTGCCTCTGGTGTGTGCCCGGGGCCACCGCCCCACCCTCTGCACGCTACTGTTAACCGCACAGCGCTGGGTCTTGAAACTGTCGTGCACATTAGACCTATAGAGACCTCTGAAATGGAAGAAGAACTCGAGGCAAACTGTGTTCTGCGAGGAAAGAATAATTAACTTTAGATAAAAGTTCATACTAATTTTACTACTTCGACACACACAATTATTATAATTATTAGTAGTAATTACTTGAGCGCCATTATAGTAGTAATCTGCACCAGTCGATGGTATTATAATCGTAGTCGTGAATCATTGTCCGTGTCTTTAAATCCAAAGACCGTACTTATAGGCCCTATCTTTAAATAGACTAACTGTTAGGCCTATTCTAAAGGCTCTTTAGGGCCTCAGGACGCTCACCCAAACTCCCTAGTCGCAGCATATGGAATGTGTGCTGATGGTGACCCCCCCCCCCCTATTTAGAAACTGATGCCTATAGTGCAGCGGTGCTCTTCGTTGAAACTGGATTCATCCCAATTACGGCGTCACGCTGACATCACGTGACGCGTCCAGTCTTCTATCGGTATACGCCGTCGTCAGGCATCATGCAGTCACGGTTCACTGAACCCCGTCAAGACGGATCGGTGCCCCTTCTCGACACGCATCGCTGAACACATCGAACGTCATTTATTTATTATCAGCGGAATAATTAGTGTTCTCTTCCATGCATGCACTGGTCGAACAGTAGACCCTAGAAATTGCGTTTTGCGTTGCATAGGTCTGAAGGACTCGCGTAGGCTACAGAGGAGCTGATTTCTGGGTGTAATGCGGGTTTTTCCTTCTTCCATCTTCATCGTTTTCTCCGTGCGTCGAATTCTCTTCTCCCTTCTAGAACCCAATTTTGTAATTGAAACAGCGATGAACAGCAGCAGCAGCAGCAGCAGCAGCAGCAGCAGCGGGTTTCAATGGTCGACGTGTCAAAAGATTTAGACACGAGTCGTTAGTTCGCTTCTACGTCAGTAATTGCTACGCCATCTTTAATGCATCAAAAGTATATTGAGGGCCAGATCCGTTTGACAAAAGCGCTTCCTCGAATTCTCTAGGCCTACCCGTCGACCGAACAGTTGAATTTGAGCAGTTAAAGACCTATGCTAGACCTATGTAGGCCTATAGTATTAGAATTATTATAGAGCGGACGGTTATGCGAGTCGAATGGAGACGGATCGCTATATAAACACACTGTTCCAAGTAGCCTATCTATAGAATTAAAAGTACAGAAAAGCAGCGATAGAAATGTCTTACAATAGAGATCTGAAATCATTGTGACGCAAACGTGGAAGAAAAAATTTCGGGGTGAGGAGCCGAAACCCTGTACCTCTCCCATTCCCTATGGTAGCCTCTCCAAATGGGGGACTCGCGCCTATAGAGGCCTAATAGAAGTTTACGATTACGCGTTTGAAATGAAAACGAACAGCAACTTCATGCTAAGAGGTCATGACCGTCATGCATGGTTGCGAAGGAACATGGACGAACATGTCTGATATTCAGCGCAAACTGTGAACCGCAATTTGGTTTAATGCATATTATGTTGAAGAACAAGAGAAGGAATCAACTGGGAGCAGGGTTTCCCTAACATTTTGGAACTGCGCCCAACTTCAGCGGTTTTGTAAGGGACTGTCCATTAATTATGTCAACAATTTTGGGCAATTTTTGACCTCCCTTGTCAACAACTGTCAACTTTCAGTGAGCCCCCCTATACTTGCGTCAAAAACTTTTGCCTCCTCCCAATATCAATGACAGGTCACAATAACAAGGTTATTATTTTTGCGGTGATGACCATTTTCCCCCTTTTTGCTCATAGTGTGTCAAAATGTGGCGGTGATGACCTTTTTTTTTTACCTTTTTGTCATGCTTTTTTGAAGTTTTCCATTATAACAGTATATTATAATAGTAGAATAGTAGACCTATTCCATGAAATTTCCTATTTTTTTATTATTTGTAAAAAGTGAAATTGTTGACGTCAACTTCTCTTGACCCCTCCCTGTCAAAAACTATCAAACTTTTTCAACCCCCCTAAATTGTTGACGTAATTAATGGACAGTTCCTAGCCCCTAACATGTCGCGAGTCTCGCGACCTAATAATAATACTATGTAGGCCTAAACCTAAACTACTATTAGACCTCTAGGCTCGAGGCCTCAACCCCAGCTTTTGAGAGGCGCGCATAGGAAAGGGTAAGGTTACATGGCCTTGCCTCTTGTATAAACGCAAACAGTGGCGGCTCCAGAATTTGGCAAGTGGGGGGCCGTTGGGGTGGCAACTTCTAATCATGGGGCCAACCATTTGTTGTTTAATGTATGTAGCATTAAGTATAGGGTCCCAACAGGGGACCACTGGGGGGGGAGCAGGCACTCAATAGGGAGGCACGGATCCCCCTTCCCCCCGCCAGTGGAGCCGCCACTGAACGCAAAGGACGCCATAAAATTGCTGACTAAATTTTATGCAGCGTCATTCTATTCGCTGTTGCCGAGTTCCGCCCCAGCCGCCCCTCTGCGTCAGATATTCAGCCAATCAGAACGCCTCGTCTCGACAGCTGGCCTGCGAGTTCACCGCCCCCTGCACCGATCCAACCCCGGCTTCGAATGAATAAAATACGGCTCTGTGTCTTTCGCTGGATCGAAAATGCATCCGACTACTACAGATTACAGCTGTACTGTATGTAGGAATTTTATCTGGAAGGAAATTAATCCTCTTTGTTAAAATAGAGTTGTTTTTGTTAAACTCATCCATACATGGAACCTTCTTGCCGATATATCACAAACGAGCTGTAGGCCTATTATACTATAGCCTATAGGCCTAGGCTATGGTTATATAGAAGTCGTTAGGGGAACGATGCGATTGTGAAATGTTTACGACAGAACTGTTATACAGATAATCTTGATGTCTTTGTTCGAAAAGAAAATAGTCCATTATTATAAATACAACAAATGAATTAATAGTCTCCTCGATCATCTTCTTAGACACGCTCAAATTCTTAAAAGAATCTCAAGGAACTGAGCAAAGGAAATAATAATAATAATAATAATAATAATAATAATAATAATAATAATAATAATAATAATAATAATAATAATAATAATAATAAGACCTACTGTTGCTATTATTAGGCTATTGTTCTTTTCTGGATAGGCCTATGATGGAGATAACATTCAGAAGATTGGGACATATTTAATAGGCCTAAGTTAATTTAAACTAAACCCACACAGATTGGGTTTAGGCATAGGCCCTATCGGTCTGAATTTTAGGCGTCTATAGCCTACGCGACGAAGTAGGACGGATGATTTCTTCCAGAACAGTGTCGTTGTTTGATGAAAGTGGTATGGACGCAATATCTTTGCGCATTTCAAGTGACGGCGGCGATGGAACTCGCGCACAAAACCAGGTATCGACGTCGTCTTGTGGACTCGGCCGGTCGTCGTCATCATCATCGTCGTCGTCGTCGTCATCAGCTTCCGGAACGAAGGCTCTGCAGCCACCGACGACGACGACGACGACGACGACGACAAACGGAAAGGTAAAACGTCCGATGAACGCGTTCATGGTCTGGTCGAAGGTCCAGCGGAAACAACTGGCGCAGGAGAACCCGAAGATGCACAACTCGGAGATCTCGAAGCGACTGGGCGTCCGATGGAAGGCGATGTCCGACGCCGACAAGAAGCCGTTCATCGACGAAGCGAAGCGCCTACGAACCGTTCACATGTCCGAACATCCCAACTACAAGTACCGTCCGCGCCGAAAAGAGAAACCGCACCATCATCACTCGCATCAGACGATCGGCGGAGTTGTCGGCTGCTCCTCCTCGTCCTCGTCCTCCGCCGCCGCCGCCGCCGCCGCCGCCGCCGCGCTCGTCGGCCGCCTTCCCGTCCGCTGTTTCGACCAGTTCTGCCGACCGGGGTTCTTTCGCCGTCCCGCCGCCTCCGACGGCGTCCAGCTACGCGTTCTGCGGCGGCGGCGGCGGCGGCGGCGGCGGCGGATCATCTCGCGTTCAGGACCTTCCGCTGCCGCAGCAGCGTTTCGTTCACGCGGACGTTCGCAGGAGCGCCTGTCTGCAGACGCCAGGCCTAGCGTCGTCGCCGTACTTTCCCGGCACCCGGTCATCGGAGAAGCAGCTTCCCTCCTACTACGACGACATCGACGGCGGCGGCGGTGACGGGCGCGGGGGCTTCGGCTCATCTAGCTGTTTCAGACGTACAACCGGCGCTCCTGCAGGCGCATTCGGGATCCACTATCTCGCCCAGCATCCGCCGCCGCCGAGGCTCGTCAAAGACGGGGCGGTGCAGCCGTCTGTCCCACCGCCGATACCCAACTACTCCCCGTACCGACCGCTGCAGCCGCCGCCGCCGCCGCAGCAGCAGCACTGGTCGTCGCATAGGTACGACCTGATGATGCCGACGAGACAACATCATCATCATCATCATCTGAGACCGGAAGAGGTCCTGAGCATGTGTTTGGCCGGAAGTCGTCAGGGGCATCAGCAGCAGCAGCAGCACGGCTGGAAAAGATTCGCGTCGAAGACGATGATGGACGCCGCTGCAGGCGACCGGGCGGATCCGAGCATCTCGCCGATGGGTCCGACCGGCGACGCTGCAGCCGTGCACGGGAACGGCTGCGGCGGTCTCGACGACGACGCGCCTTCCGGCAGGAACTTCGGAAGGTTCACGATGCCTCTCAGCCACATCTGAGCACCGCCGTCCATTCGCTGCATGATTCACCGCAGTTTTTAATCTAGACTCCTGGACTCCGGAGGGGAGGGGGGAGCTGAAAAAGCCGGGGGGAGCTGAAAAAGCCGGAGGGGGATTCTGCTAGGGGCCGCTGTTAGTCCATGTAGTATTCCAAAATTTCCGAGGGGAATTTGAAATTTCCGGGGAAAAAGGGCAATTTCTCCCCGGAAACGGCCTTGATTAAACACTGATTCACCGATTCACTGCACTATATGCCGTTATTCGAGTGAACACACGGAGCAACGGAATGCAAGATAAGATGCATGCATGCATGGTTGTGTATAGTTTTAAGTTATAAATTCAGTATTAAATATTGCATAAGTTAGAGCTTTTAGAGACCGGCAGGGGCGTAGCGACGGGGGGTATATCGATATATATATACCCCCACAAATCAGTCTACCTTAAAGTTTTTTATGTGATTTACTGTAATTTACATGTGGTTATATGTGGTTTATATGGTTTATGTGGTTTATAGTTAAGATTTATACCCTCCCAAAATATTTATACCCTCCCAAATCAAATTCCTGGCTACGCCTCTGGAGACCGGCTGCCCGGGTGGAGTTCTAACATTTTGGAAATAGCTACTACTCAGGGGCGGAGCTAGGGTGTCCGGCGCTCGGGGACTAAATATACTGGTGGCGCTCCCTCAACTTGACGAAAATCCTAAGAAGCCAAAAAATGGCACCGCTCTGCCCATTTGGCGCCCCTTTGTTCAACTTCGCGAATACCCTGACAAGCAAAAAAGTCATCACCCCTAGCAGAACTCCCTACCTTAAACCAATTTTGGTGCCCCTCACCTTGGCGGCCGGGGACATCTGTACCCCCCTGCGCCCCCATAAATCCGCCTCTGATAGGCCTACTACTCATTCGCGGCCAAAAGAAAATTAAGGAGTCGGAGTTCCCATGCACTGATTAGAAAAGTTTTCCAAAGCAGTTGTGAACGGGCTTCTCTGACCATAAAAACTGAACAAGGGTTTAGCTTAAACGAATGCAATATAATAATAGTACGTTTAACATTAAAGGCAAGTGTAGGCCTATGTATACATGCATTTATTTATTCATTGGTTTGAACGAATGATCTACGCCATGCATATAAAAGTCTTTAATTTTTTAATATCAGATCTCAATAGGATGCCAACATGAGTTGTAGATCGAACCCATAAAGTTTAATTGCCCTGAATGAGGCCCTGGAAATGTCCTCTGCCTATCAGTTCCACCGGGGGGGGCAGGGGGCCCGTGCCCCCTATTGAGTTCCTGGCCCCCAGTGGTCCCCTGTTGGGACTCTATACTTAATGCTACATGCATTAAACCACAAATGGTTGGCCCCCTCATGATTAGAAGTTGCCACCCAAGCGGCCCCTCACTTGCCAAATCCTAGAGCCACCACTGCTGTCTATGCACGGTCAGTAGGTCCCTATGCCCTCACCCATTCAGGGGCGTAGCGACGGGGGTATATCGGTCAGAGATGTGCGGATTGCGGATTGATCCATCCGCGGAGCCGGGTCCGCAAGGATTTTAAGGATCCGCGGACCTTGGCGGACCCAAGTATAAAAAAGCTGGCGGAGGCGGAGTATCCGCGGATCCTGAATACTGGCAAGACGCACACAGACACACAAATGCATAAACACTGTGCATAGCTATTTGCTACCTTTTCAAATTACGCCCTGAATTTTATGACTATTGCATGGTTGTAGATGACCAAAGTGCCAATTATCTCTTTGATCAACAGAAACGCTAAGTTAGGAGATTTACATAAGAGATCAGAATAACTGACGGGAAACAGCTTCCGACAAGTTCAAACTTCAAAGTCCAGTCAACCCGACTCGGATTCCATCATTTTCTAAGTCATCTAATCCCCAGTCACTTAACCATCGTCACTTAACCCCCCGGCACGTAGGCCTAATCCCCAAGTGAATGGGTGCAACATTTAAAGACCGGTGAGTAGAAAGGATTTCAAATGTGAATTAAAGAAGATTTCAATTGAGACCAATTCAATAGTGATAGAGACACGAATTCTCTTTCAGTGTCAGTCGATTTCGTCAAAGGCCATTGAGTAAACAAAGGGGTGATTACGTCGGGGGTTTCATTTCATCTAGTGTACCAGGAGGGATAATGCCGGGGGTGGAATCATGGAATGTCCTGGGGAGAATGTCCGTTCTCCTTTGAAGAGGTAGGCGCCCTATTTTCGAATTTCGAGCGTCTAATTGGTTATTAAGTAACCAATTTTTTGCCTGAATTCGCTGTGTACTGTTTGAGGTGTGCAGTTGTGCACTCCACACGGTATTCATATATGAACGGTTTTGAATAACTTTTATTTTATATTTTTAAAAATCTATGTTATGCTTTACATGTAGCGTCTCCTTTCTTACGACTATTTGTGCAATGAGTCTCGGACCTAGGTACATAATTTTACTGCTTATTGAAATACATTAGGATAGGCCCTAGGCTTGCTGAAACCATGGGAGGGGTGTTAGTAAAGGACCGAATTTATTTACTATCTGCGGATGCGGATCCTCCGCGGATCCTGATATTGGATATTCGCGCGGATTCGGATCCTCCGCGGATCTAAACCTGGCGGAGCCGGATTATCCGCGGTCCCAAAATTGTTGGGTCCGCACACCTCTGATATCGGTATATATACCCCCCAAATCAGTCTACCGTAACGTTTTTTATGTGATTTACATGTGGTTATATGTGGTTTATATAGTTTATGTGGTTTATAGTTAAGATTTATACCCACCCAAAAGATTTATACCCTCCCAAATAAAATTCCTGGCTACGCCCCTGCACCCATTCGGCCATTCCAGGTCCATCCCTATTCCATTCACCGCAGTTACAATTCTAACTTACATTCTCGACGCGCCATGAGCATTCAGTCTAACTTAGGCTTTATGGCCGACACGCACAAAAAGCAAAAAAAACATGACGACAATCAATAAGTGTCAGAAACGCCAACAATGAAGCAGCTGGCCGTTCCGTCAAAGCGCGTTACTGTCAGATATATTAGGGCCTAAACACCTTGTCATTTAGCAATAAGTTCTCTCTCATTAGGGCCTATCTATATATTATTTTTAATTATTTAATTTTTAAAAAGATAATTATTTAATTTTTAAAAATATAATTATTTTAAAAAAGATAATTTTCAAGAAATTTCAATATCCATTTTCTCCCCTTGTCTTATTTGACAAAAGTATGAATAGTTATGCCTAATATATTAGCCATATTTTCATTCGAATTGAATCAGAGCTTCTGTTTTGCCATTTAATCAAAACTCTGAAGATTCTTTTCAACTAACGTTCGCCAGATGGCGTAGTGCATTTTTTGATATTGCATGCTATAACTTGGGTCGCGGACTCGCAGAACGTTACAAAGCCGCTGAAGTGGGTCGCGGTCATTAACGTCTATTAATAGACGTCAATGGACGCGGTTCCAAAATGTTTGGGAAACTCTGTACTAGAGGACTTAAGGGCAAAGAACGAGAGTGCATTGTATAGGCTACGTATGTAGCAACTTAGCAAGACCGTAATGTGAATGAATGTCCGAGTGAAATTTAACTTAGTGGTTCCCACACACAGGGCAGACCCTATTGAACCAGTCAAAATCCTGTTATTATAAGTTAAACCATGGGTTCCACGAATGTGAAGCGATGACAATTTGAAACCACTAAACTATCCAGTTAGGCCTATATTAGATAGGCCTAACGTTCTGAGAAATAAGTCGTAAAGTAAGACAATCATAATATATTTCTTTTATGTTATAAACTGTGCATGAAAATTAATACATACAAGGGCTTGTCAACATATTCAAATAAAACCAAAAAGACACAAAATTAAGAAACATAAAACTCAATATAAGCCTATACACATATATACATAAATAAATACATGAGTTTAATAACTGGTAATAATAATAATAATAATAATAATAATAATAATAATAATAATAATAATAATGTATGTACAATGTAAACGTCTCATGCGTCAAATTCAGATTATCATAAAAATTTGGGCATATTTCCAATTTACTCGAAACACACAACTTGTCACCTAATGCAAACAATTCAGAATAATTTAACTATCTGGAAATAAAACAGTGACACCCACAAAAACCTTCTTAAATGCATGCCATCCACCGGATTTTAGACATCACCCGTGAGAAAATAACAAATAATTATTAATGCATCTTTAATAACATGATGACACAATCTGATAGAGAAGAAAACTTAAAGCAGATGTCGCAAATCATCAAAGTAATAAGTAATATCACATTAATCTTGCATCATCGTATATTGGCAATACATCAATGTTCTAAAATATACTTTGTGACAAAATCGTATTCTCCAACAAAAGCTCATAAATAAGTGATATTTCAAGCAAGCCACTGATTGGTGTAGTGTATTAACGTTTGCCAACGAAGTTATTCTGCCCGAATTTCTTTTTCCAAAGCATTACAGATTGATCGGCTGCCCACACACCAGCCGAGCTCGATACTTCCAGATATCCTAGAAACAAAGTTCTCACAGTGTCAACATAGTCGGAAAAAGTACAGTGAAACCCGCTTAATTGCATAGGTGCCGTGCGAGCCTTGCTTATGCGATTAACAGGACTATGCGAATAACCGGGACGTCTGATACACAAAACACTGGTTCGTGTTTTTATGTTGTTATGCGATTATGCAGGTTATGCAATTAAGCGGTATGCGATTAAGTGGGATCCACTGTATAGTGAAACTAAAGAGGAAGGGGTTCGAGTGACCTTGGGGCAAGCACAAGGTGATTTGAGGCACCGGTACTTGGTTGGAGCTGCACTGGATCTTGGGTTGAGGAGTCGAGGGCTTACAAGGGGTGGGATGGGAAAATGGCTTGATAAGTGACCCATCGAGATGCAAGCAGTTTACTAAATTTTAGCACGTAGCATGGCTTTAAAATTCCTATTTACCAGTACACATTTCATGCATGCATATATATACACACATAATTTTAAAAGGGTTTAATCTGTTGTGAATATGGAACAAATTTAAAAAACAGACAGATATAAAAAGAAAAGCTTTTAACGTGCTATTTGCAAATATAAACACTGTGATCAAAATGTCCCTGCCTTAAAAGAAACTTTGGCCTTAGTTCTGGTCTTCCTCCTCACAATTTCCTGGACTTCCTTTGCGATCTTGTCCTGTTTGGAGCCTTCCGTTTCAATGTATTCACATTCAGATGCAGCATAGTGACAGGAAATGGACTGCCAATAAAATTACACAGATATATATATATATACACATGTCTCAGTCAATAAAAATATAATTATATATATATATATATATATATATATATATATATATATATATACACACACGCACACACACACAAGCATAGGCTATATATAATTTTTTCAGCACAAGAATTTCATTTTTTTATATTCACCGCTTGAATATCTGCCACTCTTGACAAAATAAATTCATGTTTAAGTCCATCTTCATTAGAGAAATTCGAAACAGTGTTTTAACAAACTGCCACGAGGCTCTTCAGCTATTTCAACTGAGCTCATCCTCTTGTATTCAACTTCTGCCTTTTTGTTCGAATGGTCAAATATGAATTCCATCTAATGAAACTATGAACTAATTTCTTCACAGCAATTACAATGTTTGAATAGTGAATACAAGCCACGGTTAGCCACCCATGTATTTTGACAGGACTCACAAATGGAGACCGATCATTAAAACATGCAATGAATATCGTAATCGAATAGAAAACAGTTAACAGTCAAAGTGGAAATGAAGTTAAGATGATGGAATGTGGCTGTGGCAGAATTCAACAACTGTAAAAAAATTCACAGCCGGATACCTTTCTGAATCCATCGGTCTTGTTGCTTCCGGAACCATGTATGAGAATAGGATGGAAAAAGACCGTATCGCCTTCTTCCATCTCCACCCAAACTCGACTGTCAGCTTCAGGATTGTAGTTCTTTATGCCATGGTACATCTTGTTCACACCTCCCTTCACAAAAATTGACAACAATTTGACCCAAACAACAAACAACAACAACGACAACAACAGAACAACAACAAATATTGACAAACTGATCTTGTGCTAATCATAGCACGCTTCCAAAGGAATGAACACTGTCAGAAGTCTAGGCTCAAAACCCATCTCTTCCAGATAGCTTTCTCCCCCCCATGGTGCACCTTGCAGATTTCCACTGATTGAAATGTGGATTGACCTAGTCTTTTGCAGTTTGGAACCAGAGTACCATCGATTGGTGTGTCAGAGTATTAGGGATGGTGCCGTAAAAAGTGCATAATCATTATAACGATGACTTCTGCACTAAATCAGTATGAAAATAATTGCATCATCTGACAGAAAAGACATGAGACACGCACTTCCCAGTTTGGGTAGTCGTGTTCAAGCAGTTCTCCCTTGTGACTGCCGGGTATTACAACCAAGCAGCCATTATTTCTGTCGATTTTCTGCATTGCGGTCCATGCACACACGACGCGGTTAGGCGGACGGAACGGGAAATAGTAAAGGTCCTGGTGCATCGGATGTCTCGATGTCAGAGTGCCTGAAAACCAAATTAGAACAGAGCACACACGCACGCTGCACGTAACATAAAACAACCTCAGAAATAATACATTTCAGACAGGGCCATCGAGAGAAAATACGGGCCAGAGGACAAATATTGATTCCAGGCCTCTTGTTTCAAAATCTTGACAGGCAAAAAAAAGAGGTCGTCTCATATTAAATAAATGCTGACAAGCAAAGAAGAAGAAAAAGGGTCGTCACTTAACCGGTATATCTTTTACATTGAAATAATTTTTTTCTGGTCAGCGCGGGCCCTTTGTTTATCGCTAGGCCTGGGTAAAAATGTAAATGTACCCCCTGTCCCCCTCTCGTCGGCCCTGATTTCAAACACGACCCACTGTCAGCTAAATAGAAATTGCAGAGAACCACGTTGAGCTTAAAAAAATCCGGAAAGACAGACGTGCAGGAACCAAAATTTATTTTGTGTTTAAATGTGATAAAGGTCGCTAATGTAAGTGCAGCGGTGTGCAACATCTAGAGAATACAAAAATGAAACGGTGCAACAAAAATACCTGGATCGGGAGGCTTATTTATAAGCATTGTGTGCATTGCCATTACATTTGGTCCAACAAAACTCTTCACATATTTTAGAACCTGTTTAACAAAAGAAACCAATAGTTAAACATAGATAAAACTGCACACAAGCATACTTACTTCACAACAAAATCTGCTTAGCAATAGTTAAAAATACACTACTGGCCAGTGGCGGCTCTAGGATTTGGCAAGTGGGGGGCCGTTGGGGTGGCAACTTCTAATCATAGGGGGGCAAGCCATTTGTTGTTTAATGTATGTAGCATTAAGTATAGGGTCCCAACTGGGGGCACTGGGGGGAGACACTCAATGGGGGCATGGGCCCCTGGCCTCTCCGGTGGAGCCACCACTGCCACTGGCATAGCCAAGGGGATGTTGGGTCCTCCTATTCTGTTATTCTGGCTGGGACAAGGGACATGGGATTTGCACAAAAAAAGATTTTGAAATTTTTTGGAGGGGCAAATATAACTCTGCATGCACATATTAATGATATTACTATTACAATTCACTGTAACAGTAACACTGTAACTGAAACACTGCAACAGATGCAGTAGATTCCCAGCGTTCGCACCCGAAATGGAGTGGATTAACTCGGAGTTTCCTGCATCTACTGCAAACCAACTAAAAGTTAGGCAGAATGGAATTTATAGTCTGTGGCTCATTATGAAGCTCTTTAATTTTGTCTCAAAAACCCAAAAGTACATAAAACACGCAGTTGCAAAGCACAGCAAAACTTGTCTGGCTCACTATTGCTGAATTCAACTGACTTCTGGAAGGCTGCAGTATCCAAACAGGACATCGTCCCACTGGAAATCTTGCAGCTTAGAAATGGCTCTCTCATTCCCGACAAATTCTGATTTGCAGATGGCGACATCTCGCATAAGTGTCATACCGTACGTGCTGATTTTGCCACTGCATATGTCCTTGAAGCGGTCTCTAAATAAAAAGCACAAAAACCAGTGTCTTTATTCTAAACAAATTCATGTACTTCAACCATCAATAGTTAAACATATTACATACGTAGCTAAAAGAAATCGTCTTTCTTATAACATGACAGCACTGAATGATCTTGTGCCCAAACCAACTCTGATTCCTCTTGCCAATGCTCTTGTCGGCAGTAGACCTTGATTATTGCAATTCCATTTACAATGGTATGACCAAATCTATGCAAAAACTTCAAGGAATTCTGAATTCTATTGCCCGGGCCATTGCAAAAACTCGTATGCATGATCATATTAAACCTGTTCTTCAAAAGTTACACTGGCTGTCGGCAGAACAGAGAATTGTATTGAAAACTGGTCTACTGGTTTTTTAAAAATACTACAGTCTGGCCAACCTCAATCTTTAAAATCTATGTTAAACTATCTGAAACAAAGTCATTCAACAAGATTTGCTGATTCATTGTTAAATATGTACCTAGAACCAACACTGATATTGGTAAGAGCTTTTTCTATTTCTTGGCCAACAACCTGGAACCCTCTCCCTCTGTTTGTCAGATCTTCCAATAAACTGAGTATTTTCGGATCTCTGGAATGACCTGGTCTTTTGCGGATGGATTTGAAGTACCTTTGATTGATACCTTCAGAGTACAGGAAATGGTGCTATAGATGTGTGCATAATTATTATTATTATAGGCAGTGCTCTAGATGTGGGGGCTGCATAATTATTATTATTTGTTGTTTAATGCCTATATATTCCCAAATTTTTATATTTATAGGCCAATTTACATTTTTATATTCCAATTTACTTTGATTATGACTTTCATTATGTGCTTTATTTTCAATGTTATTTCATTAATGATTTAATAAGTGATTCTCACCTCTCTCAAATGCACACTACACTTAATAAAAGGTACGTTTTAAAGGATAACTGTATTACCTATATAGCTCAATTTTCTCTTCTGGCACAACGTTCTTTACAACCAGAAATCCATTCTGCTCATAGAATGCTCTCTGTTCTGGTGTCAGAACAGATTCCACATCGGAAGCTGTATACCTATAGCTGCTCTGGTGCAAAGCAGGAGACAAATGTCCACTGCAAAAATTCTGCTTATAAGTTAAGTAATTATGTTCTGTTAGCAAACAACCATATAGGCATAAACTTCAATGAAAAATTAAGGAGGGGGCAGTCCTATTATTATTATTATTATTATTATTATTATTATTATTATTATTATTATTATTATTATTATTATTATATATTTAAGGGAGGCAGCCCTAGGTTATATCACTTCCTTCAATCCACTTTCAAGAGTCTAGTTTCTCAAAATGTGGGAGCTAGCCAAATAGAAATTTTTGCCTTCATTTTCTGCACCAACCAGATCCATATTAAACTTGTAAGCAGCATATGATTTTGGGGAACTGGAGGTTTACCCCCGGTAGAGAGTGACTCCAGGAGGAATAAAAAAGCTTTGGGATGTTAGAATCAATGCTAGATTTCCCAGTGTTTGAAGGTTTAATCCCAGATTGAGAATGACCCTAGGGATCAAAACCTCAGGCTTCTAGCCGTAAGAATCAGATCAAAAATTATGGAGTGACAGTGATCAGACTCTCACTGCATCTGTTAGAAACAAGACTCTGCTACCAAGTTACACTGAAAGCAAAGTTTATTAAGCCAATTGATCAATGGTTCACTGATAGGCATTGGGCCTACAAACATTCTTCATTTTACTTTGGGAAACAACGAAGATATCGTTTAGACAACCACGATGTCATGTCATGAAAGAACTTGTCAAAGGCGCAGAGAAAGGTGTTTTACCGAGTTAGGCCAAGATGGGCGTTGGAAGGACATCGTCCCCCTCAAGCAGTTTCTCTGGATCCTACCTCCAAACCGAACCAAAAGCAGCGAACCTCCGCATTTAATTTACTACCAATTTTTAGAACACGATTAAAACCCCGTGTTTATCTACCATACGCTGTCAGCTGATTGTCCGACCGGTCACCCTGGATTATTTTGACATGGGTCCTGAATTATTCCGATTTCGTGTGTCATCGGTGGATGCTTCTGTGAATAAATAAGTGGCGCTAAAGAAGTTTTTACGATTACGAGACGTAAATACAACCGGGAAAGGATACCGAAGTGACGGCACCGCCGCCGTCGGCCGAACGTTGCCCGGCGCTCAAGTGACCGGCGACAGCCTTCAGTCTTTCGCTCATCTTTCTTCGATTTCACCGTTAACTGACCAACTCAACTCTCAACACGATCACCTGTCCAGTGGAGAAATGCGTAGCAATGGACGGTCACTGCCCTTCGGACACTTCGAGATTTTGTCGTTGGCCAACGTCCGAGGCAGTGTTATTATACTGAGACCCCAACCATTGTCCCATCTGTCGAACTCCGGTTAAACTCCGATCATCGACACGACCCAATTGCGTCATAATTAGGTCGAGTCACTGCTGTCAACCACACCAGCTGTGAGACCTCAAATATTTTGGCTTTTTGTTTGCTAAATAGAAGTCAATGACTGGCAATAAACGATGGCGCTACTCAATTATAGAAAATAAAAGGCTGGATAAAACCGTGGGACGCCACCTGATATGTGACCTGAACCCCTTCCAGACGGTTTATATTAAAATTACTTATACCGTTGGAAAGGCCTCGAAGAGTAGTATCCAACGGGGTAGGGGCACCCCTACCCTAGGGGTACCCCGACCCCTAACCCTAGGGGAGGGGTACCCATAGGGGTAAATATCAAATAATTTTTCAAGCTGGATTTTAAAACTTTGGGGAGAATTCCCCCAGAGAAGGCCTAGAATAAACACTAACACTGGTTGTCAGTTGGTTGTACTTTCCCATCGACCTATGCTAGTGAATTAGATTAGAATAGTTTTGGCTTTGTATTGTGTTCAGCAAAGATTCCAAAGATGTGCTAGAGCTGATTTTCTTATACATCTACAGGCAGTGTTCAATTTGCAGGGGGGCTTTATCTTCTCACTGATTGCCAATATTTGAAAAATTATTTTTTAAATGTCAGTCTGAAAGTAGATTTCCAACTGCATTTAGAAAAAATCGGACAGAGCTTGGTAAACCACCCCCCCCCGACTCTTGTTCCCAAACTTCCACAATAAGCAGGCTGCAACCATATCCGTCAATAAGTCAGTAAACCAGAAGCCTCAGGCCCCAGTGTTCAGGACAGTTAGCTGAAGAGTAGAGTACCTTTGCAAGAGCCAAAACAATTAAACTGTCCAGCACAAATCGACCCAAACAACTCCGGCTTCAGTAAACTTTTATTCAAGACGTGCATCGAAATACATTCAGATTTGACTGTATTGCATCTAATTAGGCTACTGCACAGCAACAACAGAATAATACTAATTTGGTTGCAAAACAGACCGACAGACAATGAATGCCTGACAAAAAGAAGTAACAACTACAAGAACTACCTTGTACACAGTCACTCGAACAAAGTGCCGTGCCGTTACGCTTACAGTAACCAAAACAAAATCCTGAAATGCTGCTTTATAACGGAGAACATTAGCAACTGAACTAACATTAAAACAGACTCGAATCAACTCTGGAGTCAAATGGGAAACTAACGGCTCAATGGTGGTGTGCGCGCGCGTGCGAGCGACCGTCGCAACATTCATTTCAGATTCCAGTAAAGCAAAATTCTCAAATCACACAAAGCAAATTAATTGATGATTTCAGAAGCATTTCACGACGTCGCCAAATCCAAAAAAATACGCGAAATTTTGCGATGACCGAATGTTTTTTTCAACAGTTTTAGAGATGAGCTGCCTTCGAGAGAGGAGTTCTCAATCTGCACGTATATATTTTCCAACCATTTTTCCTATGTAGTACAGTAGTAGAAGATCCTTGCGTTGCCAACACTGTGACTTAACGATTTCTTGAATATAACAATACAGCCAAATGACTGCATCGAATTCTAAAGAATAAAGGAGTTTGGCAGAACAGCCTCCAGCTTCTCCATTATGATATAAGCTGGCCATACTGCCCAGGCTACCATCTGAAATGAAAACAGAAACTACTGGTAAATGATACTACATTGCTTAACGCTCAGGAAATGAGAAAGTGACTAGCAGAGAGAACACCGCAACACAAGAAACCAAACTACGTCAGAAATGGAAAATTTCAAAAGTGGGTAGCTTGATAGAAATCATGTGTCAGCATTTTCTGCCCTAACAGAAATACAAGAAAATAACTATGGCATGCAATGCTGTTCACTGAATGATCTTGTGTATGTGTGTGTGTTTGAAAATTCTTATTTCTAAATCCAAACTCTGATCCAATTTAAAAATGGACATTTTATAAACTGATGATGTCTTCATAAAAACACCCGAAGACACTAAATACCTTAAGATCCTGAATAACTCATCTACCTTTATCTGGCTCTAATTCTGTGACTGCCTACCCGGATCTACAACCTTGACCACCACAGACTACGGATTACGGACTATGGATTTCACCCAGATTGAATAAGCTCGTGAATAAGCTGGTGCACTGTGCCAAGCTTTCGGGCAGCACTATAGAATTTCGTGTTTACTTACTTACCATGAGCTGATAGTGGTGCCATAGAAGGTGAATGACCGATTGAAAGTAAAGATTTTAAAATCATTTAAATAAGATCACATCATCCCTGTACCTCACAGTACCTGTACAGCACCTTTGACTTTAGCCACCTAGCTATGTTACTACGCTTAAGAAATTGTCAAGTTTAATTATAATAATAATAATAAATAATAATAATAAAAATAATAATTAATAATCCACACTGGTGTTGTGGCTGCTTCTAACAAATAAATTGCAGGTAAAATGGTACGCTTACAGTCTTGGCAATGTGACCCATTGTGTCCGGATATCGATATGTGAGAAAGGCAAGCAGTGCCGTTACCGAGCACAGCACAGCAGTAAACACCAAGAAGAATGGAAGTTCCTTCTTAGGATAAACAGACACTTCATGGAAAGCTGTTTCCACAAAAAAAAAAAGCAAAAGCAGGGTAAATCATACTGCAACATAATCCAAAGTATGCGACATAATCCAGAGTATGTAACATAATTCAAAGTAGGTAGTTCATACAGTGCCACTAAACCACGAGAACCAGTGTTTATTCTAACCACCTTGACATTGGGGGATTTTGAAATGTTTGGGAGGGGGACAAGGTCTGAGTCTCCTCACTGGGGGGAGGGGGAATTTCCATCCCCAGCCAAAATATTAAAAATTTTGGGAGGGAAAATTTTAAAATTTGGGGGGGGGATTACCCCCAGAGAAGGCCTAGAATAAACACTGCACGAGAACTGCCATCGTACAAGACAGTTGCGTAGAGTGGGTTGACATATCGTGCTCTTAACTCCAGAAAAAGTCTGATGAGCAAAAAAGAAGGTATCCGCCAGTTTAGTTTAACACTTTCGCGACCACTGCGGCCGTTTTCGACCGCACGACAAAAACGCACTCATTTCTTAATAATGCAAATCTTTTGCCACGATTGACAACAAGAAAGCAAGCACATGAACAGGCAGAGAATGTTATTTCAATTTCAAGATAACATCTGCAATCGAAAACAATAGTGCATTACACCTGCAAAATATCAAAATTTAAAGCAATGTCTAAAAATGGCATATGGGCAGCAACTTGAAGGAACAGCCAATCATCGATAAGAATAAAGATACAAAAAAACTTACAGGGGAGTAATTCCTTGTCAGCATTTTCCGTGCAGATAGGATAAGGGTAGAACAAATGACCCTTCTCCAGAGGATATGGAATCATACGGAATGCTTCCAAATAGAAACGGATACAAATTGTTACTCAACAGGAAAAGCAAAATCACCAAAAGCCGTATTAAAATTCCAGCATCTAACAAACTGACTTAAACATGAAAATGAAAAATTTAGTTAGATTAAATTTAAAAATTCAATTTATTCAAAATGCAAATAAATACTGCCAATGCAAGTACAGCAAGTTCACGAGTTTACTGCTTAGTACTAACATGCAAAAATAGGCATACATTGGGTTAAGTTACATACTTTGGATTCTGTTACATACTTTGGATTACGTTACATACTTTGTATTAGGTTAGAGTATCGTTTGCACTGTTTTTATTTTTCATTATAACAGATGTCCATGAGATGTATAATTTGCGACTGTTTGGTGCATAATTAGTATGTTTAACTCTGAGATTGCACCAGCAGCTTCATTTAATACATTCCAGATGCTATAAATTGATCCGGCGTCTCAAGGGTTAAGTAGTGCAAGAAATTGTGCAAGATACTCACTTCCTTCCCAAGTGCAGTGCAGCAGGTTAAGTGCGCCATCCACTCTCTTCCAGTGCCGGAGGTGGAAAAACGCATACGCCACCGCTTCGCTGTCACCTCGCTTCAGAATGTGTTCCGGCGGAAAGATCAATGGCTTCATTTCCAGCAGATACTGAATTGAACAACATACAAGATCATATTCCAGACACAAGAGAGGAAGTTATGTAATTCAGTTTCCTCTCTTTTTCCAAAAGACACTTAAATGCCAAAAATATAAATCTAAGCAGCTTAGAAGTTCTGAACAAATTTCCTGATTTCATAAAACCGGTTTCAGCCAGCCAGCCAGCCAAACGGGGCAGAACCCGACCTAATGTTTCTTCGCGTAGGGAAATAACTGGCAAGAAACGCAGATTCGTTGCTCCGTGTGCCAAAAATTCCAAGCACCGCGCAATGTCTATGCAGCAGTTTTTCTAAACGATAATAATCCAACCTTTGGCACGTGCGGATTGAACTCCACAGCACGATGGATTGCATCGACAGCATTCATTTCGGTTGTGCTCAAGCCTCGTTTCGAGGCAGTGTCAGGAGAGAACCTGTTAAACAGAATGGATTGCAAAGGCTGAGCCGAAATGCAACTAAGCAAGTAAGATCTCGTGACTTTATATGGCACTTTTGCCTGAAGACGTTTCACTGTTTTACCACGGTTACACGTGATGATTTAGGCAAATACTTTACTTACAGTGCCAAAGTACAAATGATACAAAACAGACCGGTCACGTCAAACCCAATGCAAATAATGCTTTGCATCAATTCATTTTGACTGTAAAGACTACCGGTAGGTTTTGATTCCAGCTTCAACTACTTTCAGTTCTCAGTTAAATCACTCTTTCACCATCTGCCATCTCAGCAACCAAGATAGTCTGGACATGAATATACTGGCAATGGGAGCAAACACTCATTCAACAATCCCTGATTTCCTTATGCAGTACATACATTATATGCATCATACAAACAGCTTATGGACAAAAAAAAATTGATCCTTTATCCCATACCAAATGGGATTTAAATCTATTAATTTGTATCTACAATTTTCCAAATAGATATTCATATATAAAAATTATTTAAAAATTTGATGTACTGACAGTTTCACAAAATTTAAAACAATCAATAGTACAACAATGTCATTCAGTATTGCTCTATTGCAACTAAATCTGTGACAATACAAAATACAACCCCGTCGAATTTAACCATCACATTCTTTCTCTTTTTTCTCATGGCTCAGCATGTCATCGGCTGATGTCCTTTACATCATGATAGTGGTACCATAGAAGTTTAGTCATCGATAATCTTTATAACTGCTTACTTTTCTGCCACCTGTCGCGCCTTAAGCAGAGCAGCTGTGTAGCAGATAGCAGCAGACTTTGGGAGACTGATATCTGCGTTTGAAAAATTCACAAAAATATTACTAAGACTGATTTAAGGCAGGAGATTAATAACTAGACGTAAATGTTCACGTGGCATGGATGCCAAAACTGCTGATAAAAGTTGAAGGTCTCAAGATGACTTTAGTCTAAATAACCTGATTTATAAACAGAAAAAATGCTCGAATTTAAAACCAAAAGCCCACCATCAATCAATTAAAGTCAAACCATGCCATTCATGATTTTGCCAAAAACCAATTACCACGACTCTACTGAAGCTAATATCTTATATACTGGTAATCTATTTTCTAAAATCAATTTTCATTGTTAGCCTGTTACCACTTTACTGTAAAATGACATAGGGACAGCCGAGTATTCGACGCAACTCACCGTCATATTTCGCAAGTAACGCCTGAACATCAGCATAATTCTGAAGCTCGAGAAGAGCCTCAATAAGGTTTTCATGGATGTTGAATAGATTGAAACTGGGAAATTCTTTCATCAACTACGAAAATCACACCCAGACAATAAAAATACACCTTCATCTCTGCTGTGAACAAAACTCTGTCCTAAGAGCTCATCCATATAACACATATGCAAAAAAGGCATATTTTCAACCCTCCCTCCCTCGTTTGCACACTGTACACACACACGCAAAATCTCCTAAATCCAACCCCTCGTCCCCCTCAGTGGGTACGTACTATATGGATGGACCCTAAGATATTCCAGTTAATCTGTTCTTTAAATGATGCACTGATGGTTATTGGTCTTTGCAAAGGAGCTTACACACAATATGAAAAATACAAAATAATTCGGTTACCGTATATACTCGCGTATAAGTCGACAAATTTATGCTCTAAAATTTGCTTAAAACTCAGTCGACTTATCCACGAGTATATATGGTAATCATATTTAATTGAACATTTTGTCATGTACTTCTCTCATCAGCTTCACAGCATCCTTTGTCTTCCCAAGCTTACGGCGCACATTGCAAGCCGACGTTTTATGTAGACTATGGTGTTGGTATCTCTTCCTAAACAATACGTAGAAACACATCATGTTCTTCTGGACACTGGTGCAATAGAAATGTTCAAAATAAAAACTCATGTCACATATTTTAAAAATTAAATATCAAAGTTTCTGGATTAAATGATGAACACATCTGATGAAACAACTATGCACGATTAATAACAGTAAACAAATCTGCCATGAATATTCATAAAGCAAGCCTAAAGGTCAAAGGTCAATCCGAGCATGCGTACAACTGAAACCATGGTCTGCATAATTTCTGAAATGCCTGAAAACCTACCTATTCACCGGTTCATAGTAACTGCAGTGCAACAATTCTGAGTGCGCACTCATTCAGAAGAGTAAGTGCTTTGTTACGTTACATTTAAAATCAATACAATACAAGACAATCACTTCAATGCATGCTTCCGCTTGACAAGAACTCAGCGAGCTGAGAAGAAGAATGAACTGGGTAAGCCACAAAATGAGGAGGATGATATCAGAAAGCCCAAAAAGAATCATCAAATACAGACCGGAAGAGAAAAAAACAGCGGCAAGACCAAAAACAAAGATGGAAAGATTGCCCTGACGAGGACCACAGGGGCCAGTGTAATATATCCATTCGTGGGTAGACAGAGATCGACTCTTGAGGAACTAGTCAGACGCCGAGAACATCGGAAGGACGCCATAGAGAAAGCTGGAAACAGCCGAAGGATGATAACACGACGTGACATTTGAATAATTAATTAACGACACAATTAATGACATATTCCATGACGTCACTAACTCAGCAGAGTATCGCTTCCTCCATTTAGGTGATGAGCTTGCAACGACTTTCTATAATTCACTTCTGCATATCTGTACGCGACCTTCAACTGCTTTTCTGCCTAGTACCACGCAAAAAGAAGACATACGAACATTTATTCGAAAATATAACTGCATGCACGCACAAGATGTATGATTTCTAACAGCCATGTTTTCAGCAAAACAAGTTATTACAATCTCTAGCCAAGACAAACTTGGAATCAATAAATTCATAATTGTGGATGGTTTAAAAATTTTAAAGCAATGGCACAAAATTTTTATTCGCAACAATTACAGTTGAGCCAACAGGAGGTAATTGGTGAGAACATGTTTTACGCTATTTCACGATCAGCTGTCAACAGACTTAGCTGTTGAATTTCACAGTGCAAATGTTTTGGCAAACAGAGCTGAAGATCAAAAATGAATTCTCTGGCTAGATTCAGTTTGATTTCAATGAGAAAAGCAATACCAAGAGCAGACCTACCTCCAAAATTGTGTCACATTCTTCTTCAGCTAAGAGAATCATTGCTGGAGCACACCTACAACATTCGAGCGCAAAAAAACTGAACCGCGTAAAAACAAACACGATAACAAAAATGTCTAATTTGCAGAAAATAAAAATCAGCGCAGAGATTTTCCTTCGAATTAAGAAGAATAAGTCTTGATATGTTTTCTAAGAAAGCAATCAGGCCATTAAAGCCACGCGCAAATATTAATAACCTACTCAGGATTCTTATCAAGGGCATCTTTGGCTGCCTTGATTCTTGCCGTTGGCAGTCGTTCTCTCCAAGTAGTCTGCATTACTAAAGAAGGAAAAGCAGGCAAGAATTAAGTAAGTAAGTAAGTAAGTAAGTAAGTAAGAAGTGCCCATCAACACCAAGTCTTTAACTTTTTACAACAATAAAAATTTAGGTGCTAATTGAAACTGCATTCTGAAAAGAGCAGGAAGATGTAGATATTTTAAAAATGAATTTAAAAATAATATTTTTTATTTATCACATTCAAAATCAACAAAACAAAACACTTTTTCATCAATTCAGATTTTTCACAAAAGTTTAAGAAATGCTTGAAAAACAAAATCTAGATGAAATTTTGCAAAAATGCAATGCAAAATTTGTTAATTTAATAAGAAATAATCAATAAGGTTCGGTCACTAAAGAGCATAAATGCACTACTAAGGTTTGAAGTAAAAGCAAGAATGCCTCATTATTAAAATAAATCGTTAACAGCAATAACATAATAAATGACTAACTTTCATAGTCTGGTTTTCCTACATCAGAGTCACAATTGAAGAACGTCTGGTGATCTTGTGCCGAGAGATTCATGTCATAGTAAGTTAGCGGCTCTTTGCTCGTTGCCAGAGAATAGCGCTGGTACTCGGCACCACGAAACAAGTTCAGTGGATTGCGCCACACTTTGCACTCTGAAAACGGCAGACGTAATCCAAAACACAAATCATCACAAAACATGACAAAGGCACAGACAGAAACCAGCTGAGAAATCATTGTGCGAAACAATTTTACCAAAATTAAGGACGGCAGCTAAGCTCAAAACCGGGCTTTATAGTTTATGTTGCATAGAAAGCCTACAATCAACTTCTGCTTTCAAGAAAGGGGTATACAAAATACATCACAATAATAATAATAAATAATAATAATAAATATAAATATAATTTTTTTCATCGTTATTTATGTTGAAGTAGTCATTCAGTATTATTATTGTTGTTGTTATTATTATTATTGTTGTTATTATTATTATTATTATTATTATTATTATTATTATTATTATTATTATTATTATTATTATTATTATTATTATTATTATTATTACAGCTCTTCCTCTGGCCCTGTTTCCTTCATATCTGTCCTCTAATAGGACTTTTGCTTGTTCTGTGCCTGATCAATGCATGCATCAAGCAAAGAACAAGCAAAAGTCCTATTAGAGGGCAGATATGAAGGAAACAGGGCCAGAGGAAGACCTAGAAGAGAATGGCTGAACGACGTTAAAGAACATATACAGGAAAAGAACTACGGAAGACTAAAAAGGATTGCTGAAGACAGAACAAAGTGGAAACAACTCATGACCGTCAACCTTCAGATATGAAGATGACACATGATGATGATGATTATTATTACAGCATTATTACTATTACCATGCTTGAACATAATGTTGTAAACAACATGTGCAGACAGAGTGCTAAATGCAATAAAACTTAACAAAATAGATAAAAATGCAATTACTACTTACAGTAGATCTGTATGATAAATATAATTTGCTATTTGCAGAAACACGTATCAGGTTAAAGGTCAATTGACAGCCAAAAGTGAAACAAAAACTGTCACATGTAAGCGTCCATCAAGATTTTGCGGCAAAGCAGTCGGACTAGCACAAAAAAAACATCCGTCCAGGGTGGAAAACTGCTATCAACCGCAATTAACAAAAATGAAACTGCAGGGGAGAAAAAGGCAATACCCGTTATGGCTGGCTGGCCGTTTGCGTGGTTTCCCGTGGCGTTCGAATCGCCGCTGCTGCCGCTGCTGCCTTCGACCCGGCTGAGAAGCGGAGACAGGTGGCTGATGGAGACCTGCTCTATAAACGAAGTGCCGTACTTCTTGAAATACCACCACTCGAACATCTGCAATGCAGAAACGGAAATTACGAGACGGGGTGCATCACAGCCAGCACCAGTGGCATAGCCAAGGGGGGTTTTGAGGGTTAAAAACCCCCCTTGGCTGCCGACGAAAATTTTTTTACATGCTTTTCCATACATTATTCATCTTTGAATGTGATTTTGGGGGTCAAAACCCCTCCTTGGCTGGCTGCCGATTGAAAAAATTTCTAAGTGCTATAGAAAATAGAAAGAAGCAGGAGTTATGACCTTTTTTTGCTTTTCAGCTCCTAAAATAGGAAAAATAAAAAATAATTTTCCAAAGTTTGGTCAAGATCGAAACCAAAACCCTCCCTTCCGGAAATCCTGGCTACACCACTGGCCAGCACAAAGATAGTGACTGGCCATCCAGATTCTAATAGCCACAACTACATGACATAACTGGAGATCTCGAGATAAAATTGTTCTTAACTTTTGATGCAAGACCCAAAATAATCAATAACCAATGTCAAATCCTGCTACTGAAGGCAACCATACATGGCTGCCTCAGTTGCAGGATTTTACATGAAACGATTTGACAATATGACATTATATATATTTTATATTATATAAATTATCAAATCAGCAAGCCTAAATATTGCAATTTGCCATCCATAGCTTACTTGTCCCTTCCTTTTAAACTACTGAAAAAAAAAAATTCAGGCAATTTTAAAAATAACTGACGATTTCCAAATGTCAATGTGCCTATAAAAAAATTACCGTGATCATGTAAGCCTTTGAGTTATTGTGCTCATGTGAGCCTCGATCATTTAGCAAGCGTTCAGTTTACCACATATCATATTTGCCAATCACAAATGACACTCAAATAATATGCATTACACGAACTGGCTATTTTATTTTCACATACAAGGACAACACATCTAATCTAAGTTTCACTTTAAGAGTAATTTGCACTGAACACATAATTAGTATCATTATAAGTTCGCAAACATCTCGATAATTCTAATAAAGACCATTATGGCAAAAATATTTATTATGACTTTTATTGCAAAACTGCAAACTACTATAGATCCAAGTAAAAGCAGACACAAGCAAACAATATATCGGAATATAATTCTATATGGCATTCATATTTGCGTAAACATAACATTTGACCTAAACACTGACCAATATAAGTCCTGATATCAATGAAGAGGTTCCAGTCAGAGCGACATAAAACTTTGGTGTCAAGTTGTTGAGAAACATATAAACTGTAATTTAAAAATCAAACTCGTATAAAACACACTCTGCCTATTGTCATAAATAAAAATGCACCAAAAATACCTACCTTATTTTTATAACATGTCACAAAAAAGAGGTCTGCTTCGAAAAAATTAGTTTAACATGGATTTTTCCATAGGAACTCTGAGGCATCGGTGTTAATCAATAAATTTACTAAAGGTAGAACTTTTTTTAAAAACTGGAAGAAACTACATTGATTATGCATTTGAAAAGTGGGTGGCCAAGAACAGTTTTGAAGAGACAATATCGATGTTATTAAAGAACCTAGCCAGAAGGAGGCATTGTCCGCACATCATAAAGAACGATAAGACTTCATTATTTGAAATAGTTGCACAAAACTTTGCTGAGTAAATTCCTAAAACTTTTGCAGAACATCTGCTGTTGATTTCAGATACTCCTCAGTAAGTTTCTAGGCTCTGCTGAACAGAATTCGCCTCATAAACCCTGGAATCGTTAAAATTAACGGTGGATTTTTAAGAGACACTATGATATTACAAAAAATGCTGCCTTTGATTGACCAACTCTCCAGCAAGCAACCCAACAGAACAGCAAGATGATCCATTGTCCAACCACAAACACAGAATAAGTGACAGGCAACACAGGCACCTGGTCAAGGCCTGGTCAGATATAATGCGGCCATCAATGTCCAAAAGTCGCAACTCTAGGCTGCACTTGCAACTAATAGGCAAGCTCTGAGCATTGTCAATGTTGTTTATTTATTTATTTATTCAAGGCCCATTTTAAAAGTGCAACAGCAGGGCTAAGGCCACGACAAGAGCGCTTCACACATAACACATGTAGCTCAATCTAAATAAGTGAGTTTTTAAGTTCAATTGCGTTTTCAGTTCTCTTGGTCTAAATTTTAATGCTAGCTTTTTTCACTGCTGCACATTCGAATTTCTGCCTTTCCCAGCCTGAGTCTACAACCATGAGCCACCACGGATTGCAAATTACGTATTTAAACTGGACTCAGCGCTGATGACTACGCTGACACACTGCATCAGAGTTTTCGAACAGCGCTACAGAAATTCGATCGACTCACTTAGTCACTACGAATAAATCGTCACTGCAAAAATCCGGGTCTCGTGTCACACAAACTTTGCATTCTGAGAAATTAGTATTCACACACAACTCACAGTTGTGATATTTTAGTATTTCAAAAGTCTGAGCTATATAAGTCCTGCTATGCGAGCGCCACGAAACTGACCGAAGGCCAGATTCTCTCCGATTCTCAGCGGTCCCTTCAGCATGTAGGCGACGAAGCAGACTAGGGCGAACCAGAGGACGATCAGATAGACCCACAGCCAGGCGATCCACGACTTGAATTTGTCGAATATTTTCCTCAGCAGACCAGCCATGTCAACTATGTTTACTCAAAAGATCTTCGATAGACTACGCCACCATCATCACACAACGACACCGTCACCGGTAACTTCCGGTAAGTAAGTATGTCGCTTCGCCAGACCTCCTCTCATAAGACACAGAATAATAATAATAATAATAATAATAATAATAATAATAATAATAATAATAATAATAATAATAATTATTATTATTATTATTATTATTATTATTATTATTATTGTTGTTGTTGTTGTTGTTATTATTAACATGGCTTAAAGTGGTTCAATAGGTCTGAGCTGTGTGAGAACCACATTATGTTTCATTTATTCATTCATTCCCATAATGGTCTTGTTGTATAGGGTACTCTCATTCTTTGCTGTCCAATAACTCTACAAGGCCACTATAGTTTCCTACAGCACATAGGTTTATTTTAATAGACTGTACACAATCTTCCCGTCCAATTCGTTTCATGTATCCACGACCCTAGCACAAAAATTTCGTATCTCCCAAAACGACTGCTTCATTAAATTCTTTAGCGCTAATTTGGGCGGCGAGCATAAGAACGCCCAACTAATTTTCAACTTTTTGCCAAGTAAAGCCTGTAAAGGCTCCGTAGTTAATCTCGAAGTCCATAACGGTCTATGGTTTGTGATCTGGAGACCACATCCTTGTGTGTGTGTGTGTGTGTGTGTGTGAATGTTGGTGGAGAGGTTATGATGAGAAGATAAATATTAAAACATTTTCTAAATAGGATCTAAATTAAGACAATTTAATTGTTAGTTGTTGTTTACTTTCGAAACGGCAACACGATCTTCTTCCGCCTAGACATGCAAATGGCGTCCAGTGCGTAGCTGTTGATTAATTTTAAGCTCTGAAGTGGTTTGATTCTAGCTCACTTTTTCAGTTCCAGTCTTCTCTGTACTTTGCAACGGATACATTCAGGTTCGTGTGATTCTTGAAACACCAAATCATTATCAGCATACCTTACACGGCAGTTTGAGATCATACATCACACAGTGTGAATGTATAGGGACGGTATAATGTAATAAAGGACTATGTAGCGCATCTTATATTACTGATCAGAAGTGCAATGATGATGTTGAAGTCGATAGGATATTCATTTTGACCATGCCACAGATAAAACCATCTATAGATTGCACGATTGATATCTTGGAGTTCATCTCACGGCCTCTGACGTGCTTTCGGATAGTTAAATTTTAAACTGAAATTATTTTAATTTAGTTAACGATGATAGTGGTGGTAATGATGATGATGGCGAGGATGATGATACTGCTGTGGCGGTTGGGTGACCCACCGGCCATATGAACCAAATCTTTTACAAAAGTTAAAGTGCATTTTAATTACCCACTGTCCTCTCTTGCTGAGAAGTTCAAGACAATTATTTTCCAATTCTGTGTTGAAATATATGAACAGTTGTATCTTCTTTTATTTGCTGTCGAATCTTTAAAGATTGCTGACTAATACAGTAGTTTTAGCCATTGATTTGTTAATTGCTTCTTCCTCATATTGCCTGTCTTAAGGTTGACATGAGTTCACAATGGAAGCCCCTTTCCAGCCTGAAGCCAGGTCAGCCTGGTGTCTACGTGGACAGAAATAGAGAAATGAGTGCTCAACAGAAGCTGATCGAACAGAAGAAAAAAGAAATTGAGCAGAAGCTGGTAGATAAGAGGCGCAAAGAAAGTGGGAACAGCGGTAACTCAGATCAGTCGGGATCTGGTGGCGGTTCAAAGTAAGTGCAGCACTGGTTGGTCTTAACCCTGAACCCTGTTGCCCTGCAAAGCCGCAAAAGCTGCGTTTGCTACCGATACCAGTCCCCGTAAGGCCGCTTTTGGGGTTTCTGCGTCTTTTCCTCATCCCCGCACGGCCGGTTTTGATTTTCTTCATGGTATTAAATATTCTATGCATGCGGGAAGTAAACGCAGTTCAATTCTGAGGAAACTGGTGAAAACATTTTTGTTCTATGTTAACATTTATTTACTCAAGATATTTGAGTTTATGTGGAAACCCCCAAACAACCCCATAATTTTCCCCAGGAGCCTAGGGGACAGGGAACGGACGCACAGGAGCCATAGACGCGAAAGGGTTAAGAGTTGTATGTTGTGCCTAGGCTGTCTTTTGTGGTTAATTTAATTAAGATTTTTATGGATGAAATGATATTTGATTACTCAGCTTAAGGAGTTGCTTTTGGTTTGATAAGCCTGTTGTAAATTGATCCAGGTCGAGTGGTGTCAATTTTTGACGAAATGCAGGAAAAATATTTAAGACAAAATTTTGATTTTGTCTTTAAAATCGATTTGCAAATTTTGGTCACCTACTTGCCTTGTATACATCTGGAATACTGTACTAAATTTGTGGTAATTCTGTATAATAGCAGCTTTTTTGTAAGGCAAATAATGCATCATATACTCATGCACATATATATATTTAGGGGTCTCTAGGACTATAATAATGATAACAATAATAATGCATTTTAACAGCACCATTTCTAGTGCTCTGAAGTATCAATAAATGGTACTTCAAAATTGAGCAGTGCTCAAGAGACTGGGTCACTTCCAGATATCAGGCAGTGGGAAATGGCAAGGCACACTATGGGGGAAGCTACCCGAAGGAAATGAGTTTTGACTTTTGAGTCTTGATCTGAAAATACTTAGTTTGTTGGAAGATCTGACAGACAGAGGTTTTCCAAGAGAGTTTCACAACCTTGAACCCGCTACAGAAAGTCCCTCTTGCCAGTTACAGGTCTAGTAGTTCTGGGCGCGTTTAGCAATGAATCGGCACATTTTTTGTATGTTTGATCTCTTGGTTGATTTAACTTGAAAATTTGGTACCGAGGTTGGCCATCCTGTTACGTTTTGAACACCAATAGACCGGTTTCTGAAAGCAAATTTTTTTGTTCTACAGGCTGCCCGTGTAAGTTTTTAAGAGCGGGTTGTATGTGGTTGCTCTTATGGGTATTTAGTAATGGACCTAGCAGTAGCATTCTGAATACTTTGAAATCCGAGCAAACGGCATATGAATAATTAATATGAATGCACATTTTGTTTCAGATATACAAAAAGACCAGGTTTTACTGCAAAGAGTTCGCTGCCAGATTTGGCACAACCAAAGGTTCTTGCTTCGGCTGATCTCTTTGCAAACGATGGCAGCTTTATGGAGAAGTTTCTAAAAATGCAGCAGGAAATGAAAGGTGCGTTTTAGTTTAAAATTAACCGCTTTAACTAAATCAAGGGATTGGCTAAATTTGATAATTACTTATAGTTCACTTTATTAGAAAATTTTACACAAGAGTGTAAATCAGGCATGAACTGAAGGTGTGTGTGTGTGTGTGTGTGTGCAGTAGAACTTCGTTATAACTTATTTAGCAGTCTGTAAAATGTAGTACGTTACACTGTATATCAAATACCTTCCAATATGGTAGTGCATCATACGGGACCATACATTCGGTACTTATAACCGAGGTCTGAATGTGCCTTATAACCGAGTCTGTTATGACGAAGTTCTACTCTGGCATGTGTGTGAATGCGTGTGTGTGTGTGCGTGTAATCCGTGTATGTAAGCGCGCAGAGGTACATACTATTCATGGAAATGATGAGCTGTTAGGTAAAGAAGGAAGGAAAAAGCTTATATATTTTACTATTCGATAGTTAATTTCTTAACATTGAAGGCTTTTGAAATCTTCTGCTTTTTAGTAGTTTTTAAAAGTGTCTGCTAATTGCTACTTTTAATTTCCAGTAGTTTATTGCTGTGCAATGTTGCAATTTTGGAAAGTTTTCTGTATGAACGAACCTGCATATTTAGTCAGTCAGTGCTTCTCAGTTTCTATATGAATCGTTACGTTTTGTCAAAATATCTAGAGAAAAAATTGGAGGAGGCTCAGCGCATTGAAAGTGCCAAGGAGACTGACGCTCAAGCCGCCGACGTGGCTGACGCAAAACCTACAGCGGCAGAACTGCAGTCGTCTTTCGTCTGCATGAGTTCTGCGTTGAAGAACATGTCGGAAACGTCCGCCGATGCCATTCTAAAAGATGATTCGAGCAGTAACGACACTTCTGTTAAACAGGAAGCTGCTGACGGTGGACATCCTGAGATCTCACAAGGCTCAAGTACTTCAGTCCCACCGTCCTTTCTGGGCGCTTCGAAAATGTTTACTTCGCCGGCGACTGACCAGCACAGCGCGGCTTCGGCTTCTGCCGTAGGGGGAGGCCCGGCCCAGTCGCCTTTTGCAGCGAGTAACTCTGGTGGCGAACATGCGCAGCCAGCCAGTGTTTTTCCACCGCCACCGCCTGCTCCAGGTGCAGGCTTTCCTGCCGGATTTCCGCCAGGTTTTCCATATCCGGCAGCACCTCTGCCACCTCCAATGGCAGGACCCCCTGGTTATCCTCACTATCCCATGGGATATGGTCCTCCACCTCCTCCTCCACCAGGTGCTTCGTTTTACCCGGACCAGTTCCCGGACCGGGCATTTATCCGCCGCCACCCCCTCCACCGCCTCCGCCGCCTTCTTCCTCCAGCCAGTCGTTCACAGGCAGTTATGGAAATACTGGATTTGGTCCTGGCGGTCCTCCGCCGCCTGGGTTTGAACAGCGGCCGCCATTCGGACCTCGATTTGGGGATCCTTGGCTGGTTGGTCCCCGTGGGCCCCCGGTGCCGCCACCTATGGGAAAGCCACCGGCAAACACTCCAGGTTCCGGGCCCGGTGCGCCGTTCATGAATCCCGGAGAGTCTCACATGGGCCCGCGAGGGCCCCCGGCGAACGCAGGGGGCCTGCCATTTGGACAGGGAAACCCGCGAATGCCGCCCGGAGCACCGCCTATGACGACGTCACCGAATCTCCGTGGTCCCAATCCGGGTAACATGGGCGGCCAGTTTTCCGGCGATTTTGGTCCGAGATTTCTGCCAACTTCGCAGTTCGGTCCAAGACCGCCATTTCAAGGGGGACCCGGTCCCGAATTTGGCCCGCAGAATTCCAGCAATTTGCAACGTGATGATTATGGACACCGGAACGACGATGATAATGCCGACGATGATGACGACGACGAATTTGGTAACGTTCAGGAGGATGACGATGATTATGGTCTGAGACACAAGCAGAATAATAGGCCAGAGTACGGAGAGGACTTTGGACGAATGTCAAGCAGCAATTCGGAATTCAACGACTATGGACGCAGTGGTGGCAATAATGGAAACTTACCGATGGAAGACGATCGATATGGCTGCGACCAGAGAAGAGACGGCTCCGAACCTCGTGGCTCGGCAAACTTTGCCTACGAAGGTCCTAGAAGCCAGTCGCCAAATTTCAGAAGGGACCACAGACCGAGAGGCCAGTCACATGATCAAAGAGAAAGACAAAGAAGTAGGTCACCGTACGGTAACAGAAGAGACCGTTCTCCATACGGCGATCGGGATCACGAAGGGTCGTCAGATCATTACAGAAGTCCGTCACCAGATGGCCATAGTTACGACCGAAATGTTATGCACAGACTGCCCGGCAATGAAGACTTCAGAGGTATGTTTCTAATTTTTCTGGTATGACTTTTTAGTTTTAACTCTTTTGAGGCAGGCGGGTTGTCGATAAAAGTCAACGTCATTGCATTGACATTTTTTTTCTGCCTCAAAAGAGTTAACCCCTTAACTGTGTATTTAACTGTAACTCAATGTAAAATGGATATATATCTGGTATCCCCAGTTAAGGGGTTAATATAAAATAACTGCTGATGCTTGTTGTAATGCAGACAAAAGCTATAATGGGACTGCATGTTTTGTAGTTCTTATGTGAAATGTGAATTGAAGTGTGAAATGCCTTGGTATGTAATGTACCGGTAGACAGGGCACATCTTAGAATGTTCTATTAATTATCTGCATTTGCTGTAGCAGTATGCATTGTAATTTATAAAAGAATGCTATAAGAAATTATTGCAAATGCTATAAGGATTATATTAAGAATGCTAATAATCACAGGGCTTATGAGATTTTGATACAAGCCTACCACAGTAACTTGATAACATTATGTCATTCCATTTTTAGTTGTGGAGAGAGAAGGTGAAAGAAATGAACCCATGTGGGACTCAAAACCAAATGCTAATCCTCAGTTTAGGTATTTTTGCAATTTTAAATGTATCTACACATGTATACTTGTGTCTAATAGTTTGTTTCATTTGATTGTTTGTTAAAGAACTTTTTATATCATTGTGTGAAATAGGTAAGACCATCTGAGACCATCCGGTACATTGGTCAACGTCCTTTGGTTGCTCATATATTGACAAAATTTATGTATTAATTGTCTTTGCAAAGAACATGTGAAGTTTCCATTATCTTAGTTTGGTGTGTAATGTTTAATTTTTTGTTTACAATTTTGTGAATTTGAGTTAAAATGCAATTTAGTTGGACATTTTTCACATCAACTTTCGACTCATTTCCTCCAGAACAATTAGAAGTAGGGATGTTGATGTGAGCTTGTTATTTATTGACAACAAGGCACTATGTTGGCTTTGTTTGCTTCTCTTCATCGTTAAATCTGCCTGAGTGTTTCATTGTTTTGTAGTGTTCCTCTGCTGGCTAGAAGCGTATCGGTGCCTGACCCCGGGAAAAAGAAGCTGACTGTCGCAGAAGCGTTTAGAGATGACGACGACAACGACGACGACGATGAACGAGGACCGCGAAGAAGGCGACAACAGTCGTGAAGGTCGCGGCGGAAGGTCCCGTGAAGGTCAGACAGGTACTGAACACACCAGCTGCCACTTAACGGCTTACTTTGTCTAACGAAACCGCAAGAAGTCGTTGCTTTTGTCCGTGCCCTATATTACTGTTGACTGCTGGACTGGTCTGACGTGGTCTTTGCGACTCACATTAATTGTCATCTCTGCGCTTTGCCGTTGATCTGCTGATATTTAAGTAGCAAAGAATCCTGCACAAGCTCTCGAATCAGTGACTGTTGTGTGTTATGGATATCTCTGCCGTTGCGCTATTATAGTTTACTTTGCTAGTTCTTGTCGGACAGATTCTTATTTGAGGAGGGTTCTCCAGCAAATAGTTTATTAGGTTTCTTGCGGATTGTTTTGTTTCTTGAGCTGCTGGGTTTATCGGGGCGTGTCGGCGCCGTTCAGTTAGTTGTTGTGCGTTGGGTTATATTGACACGATAGAGCCGTTGTCAGGCGGCACTAAACGGATCATCGCTAATTGTTTTGGGAAGGCTTGGTTAGACTTCATTCCTGCCGGAAAGGACGGTGAGCTCGGCCAAACAGCGAAACTTAGAAACGTTTGGAGGTTTTTTTATTGCCGCAGAACTGTGAATTTCTGTCTTGAGTACGGGAGGTGTGGGGCCTCCCGGTGAAGGGCAAAGAGACTGATAGCTTTCGTTCTAGTTTGTGCTGCAGTGAACCCGGCGACCAAAGACATCATTGACCAGTTCGTCAGTTGTGTGGCGCAGAGCGGTCCGAAACTGGAGGAACTGGCTCTGAAAAACAACCGTAACAATCCACAGTTCAGGTCGGTCGCACTCTTCGTTATCTTGCAATTTCTTACTTTAATGGCTTCACTTGAAGATCTTTAGTTTCCCAAACTTTTTGGAACTGTGCGACCCACTTCAGCGGCATTGTAGCAAACGATTAGTTTTACAGAGCCTGTAATCCTCCATACACGGCTTATAAACCGTGTATGGAGGATTACAGGCTCTGAAAAGCCGTGTATGGAGGATTACATATCTCTTACATACATAGCTCTTATAAGCCGTGTATGGAGGATTACAGGCGTGTAAATTTCGTAATTAAAACCTAAGCCTACTTGCAACTTTTAGGGCTTGTGACTTTGTGGTAATGGTTAGAAACTGACGCTTTTGAATCTAATTTTACACTAACCCGTGACCAACTAGACTCAGAGTCAAGCCTTGGACAGAGGAGGAGAAAGAGAGAGGCGTTTAAGGTCGCGACCCAAAAAGTAAGAGCTGACCTCAAGTTGGGGTAACACTGCTATAGATGGGACAAGCGGCCATCGCTTACAGAATATGATCAATTTTTAAGAGCTGGAAAAAACCAGTTCTTCACGATTTGGCCTCTAGCAGCTGTTGTTAATTGTATGGCGCTTGTATCTACGTAATTGGAGCTTTAGCGGATTTCTGTCATTGCAGTATTATAGTTTACTTTGCTAGTTCTTGTTGGACAGATTCTTATTTGAAGAGGGTTCTCCAGCAAATCAGTATTACAATCAATGCATGCAGCAGGTGCGGGCTAATTTCCCGAAAGAGTCTTCTGCAGAGCAACAGGTTGACGATGACCCAGGTATTTTATAGCTACCCAATTTTATAGTGTATTTTTATTGTGAATTAGAATGAATAATAACACATATACGGTATGTGTTATTATTATTGTTATTATTATTATTATTATTACAGTAGAACTTCATTATAGCGGGCTCGGTTATAACGTATACTCTGTTATAACGTGCTGCAATGTACAGACCCATGTGGTGCACTGCATTATATTGATGGTATTGGATATGATGTACCTCAGATATAACGTACTAAATTTTACAGACCCACTAAGTACGTTATAACAAAGTTCTATTGTATTCTTATTGCACGATATTTTTCAATGTCTTGCTGGCTAAATGTGCCCAGATAAAAAGAGGAGAAAGAGAAGTCGATGGGATCCGGAACAAGACGAGGATTTTCCCCCGGCCGTTGGTCCGCCGCTGGACAATCCTGGCGTGATGCCCGTGGATTCCAGGGTCCGGGTCCTGGTGTTGTGGTGAATCCTCAACTGGGAGCGCCCATCGCTCTGCCGTTGCCCTCACAACAATTCGGAGGAGGAGGTAATTGGCTGAGGATTTTGAGTTTCTAGGTCATATTTTTAACACGCTTTTTAACTTCTTGTCAAAACATTAGAACTGTTGTTTAGCAGCTTCAATGCACCAATGTTGTGTACATTCTAGTATATTGTGCATGTATTTGTATTGCATATTTGTTTTTCCATCTGTCTTCTCAGGCAGCCTATCAGTGGGGTTAATTTTTCCTCTGAATGTGACTTTTCCAGTTCAGTGTGTTTGATTACTTTATACCTTTTCTGGCATTAATTTATATTGTTTCCATAAGAAATGACATGTTCCTCTTTATAGCTTATCTTTTGGAATTGCAAATAACTTGTCATTTCTAAATAACTGAATGTCCACACATAAGGAATTGAGTTGAACAGATATATGTGTGGTGTGTGTGTGTGTGTGTGTGTGTGTGTGTGTGTGTGTGTGTGTGTGTGCTGTTTAATGCCAAAACAGATGCACATATATATGATTCTTTTGTCTTGGTTTAGCTTTCAGTGGCGATAGAAATTTAGTTTATGACATTCATATGACCATCTTGCAAGCTGCATGTTCTGATAGCAGGTTTTTTTGCAAAGAGACTTATGTTTTTTTGTATGTGAATGAAATACTGTGAGAAATTTAATTCTTGATTTCTTCCATTTTGTCATTTTCTTTTGAAGATGTTAATCTGGTTAGGATCGGAGATGGTGGAACAAGTGAGTAGCTTTTATTTGACTAATAGAAAGCATTGGAGATTGAATCTCTTATGATAATAATAATAATAATAATAATAAATAATAATAATAATAATAATAATAATAATAATAATAATCCAGTCCTCAATTTCAAAGTCATTGCTTCAAATTGTCATAAAATTGCACTTTAATTATACAAAATCTCTATATAAGTTAATTCAAGTTTAATTGTGCCCATCACTTCTATGTAATGCAGAGGTTTTTGTGGAAATATAAACTAACAATTATGGTACAGAGACCTTGTTTAGTTAGATTTGATTTCTGCATGCGGCAAATTGGTCGTAATTTCCAATTATTTTTCAGCTTAAAGATTCAGTACAGTGGCCGTACTGATTTGTAACTGTAATCATAAACTTCTATAGTGCCACTTTACAGGAGCATCAGCCGATGGCACATTATGCATGTTTCCAACTCGGAGGGGGTCTTTTTGGAAACTGACCGTGAAGAAATTGTAGATCCTGGGTCACTTTTAGCTACACAGCCAAGTGTGCATAATGATTACCAGTGACCAGTAGAAGCCCGAAGAGGAGAACTTAACCCCTTAACTGGGGATCCCGGATATATCCGTCCATTTTACATTGAGTTACAGTTAAATACACGGTTAAGGGGTTAATGCTAACGGTATTTCTCAGGCGTGTCGGTGAACCTGACGCCTCTGTCGAAGATGAACACCGAATCGTTCGCTCGAAAGATGACCGGCGGCAGTCACCTGAGCGACGACCAGAAGCGTCAGATCCGCGAGCAGCAGGAGGTACGTGCATTGTACGATCACTCCTGTCCGGCCTTTAATTGCTTTCGGACATTGCCGAACATTCCGGAACAAAGAAAGAGAGAATGTACATGCACAGATTATATTTTCAATGCGAAATGGTCTTCTTAGTTTGCCCCAGGCATGAACCTCCTTGTTCCTTGAAACGAGGTTTTGAATCAGTTGGCCCTATCTTTTGGAATGCTCTTGATGCCAGTATGCGTGGCTTAGCAACTCCTAATTCTATGGCCCTCTTTTTGAAACGACTTAAAACTTATCTTTGTCAATATACAGTAATTTGCTGTGGGAGCGCTTCTGAGTGACTTTTCAGAAGAGGCGTTATACAAATATTTTGTTACATTACATTGTTTTTACCTTAAAAGCTCTAATAGATTAGAATTGAACATGTATGCACGACATCTGCTATCTATCTAGTTGGTGTCTCGTGGTATGTATATGTACTTTTGTAGACGTATTTTGGATTTTTGTTGTAGATGAATGCGATGTATGAATACGTGTTGGCGAAGCGTAGAGCGATGGAATTGCAGGCCAAGGCATTGGCCGAAGGAATGAACGTCAAGCCGAAGTACGAATACGATTCGGACGAAGACACCGACGGTGGTACATGGGAACACAAGCGTCGAGACATGGAAATGACTGCCACTAAAGGCAAGCGTAACACTGTGGCAAGAGAGTTTCACAAAAACAGGACTCGGGGTGTTTTCTTTCTGTGGGTGGTGACTACGGTAATTTCGAAATGGTTTAAATTCTTGCGTATTTGATCGTAGAGTGGGCAGAAAAACTGACGGAGATGGGAAGAGGAAAGCATCATCTTGGCGATTTTCTTCCCCCGGAGGAGCTGGAGAAGTTTATGGAGACGTACTCTGTAAGTAATCTCTATATCGTAATCCATTTTACGTTATACTGCAGAAACATATTAACTTTTCCTTTACAACGTTTCAACTGAAGATGAAGTTGTAGGATCTGTCTTTTTGATGTGGCAAAACTTTGGACATATTTTATTTTGAAAGTTGTCACATGAATCATTAAATCTTCAAATTTATGTAGTTAGTATTAATAAACTACTAAATAAACACATTTGGTATATTTTCACTGTGATGACCGAATCAGGGGTAGCCCTTAAACCACCATAGCTGAGTATACTTGGTCAGATTGCATATAGTTACTTAGTTACAGAGTGTTTGGTTGTCTAAGGGTTAAGATCTCAGGACTATAATTTCAATCATATAATACTTTTATGGCAAACTGATAACTCCATTTTTATTGCATTTTGTATATGACACAAGTTCTTCGGTGACCAGAAGATGGGCTTTGCATTTACTTGTTTCAGGCTTTGAAAGAAGGCCGAGAACCAGACCTGTCCGACTACAAGCAGTTCAAGCTGACCTGCGAGAACGTTGGATTTCAGATGCTGCAGAAGATGGGATGGAAGGAAGGGGAGGGTCTTGGGTCAGAGGGTCAGGGGATCAAGAACCCGGTTAACAAGTAAGTGAATGATAAAATCCTTTGGTGTGAAAAGAAAATTTCTAAAAATCATAAGAAAGCAGCAGCTTGAATTCTTTGGACATCTAATAAGAAAAGATGGATTGGAAAATCTAGCCATAACAGGAAAAATAGAGGGGAAAGAGACAGAGGAAAGACCAAGAATAAAGTATACGGACAGCCTAAGAGAAGCAACAAGAACGAAAGACAACATCGGACTGATAAGGAAAGCCAGAAACAGAGAAGAGTGGAAATCCATGGTGGCCGACGTAGCAATACATGGCACATGAAGAAGAAAGATAAATGATTTGAGGATGCACAAGATTACTTTTGTTGATGTTTGTCTTCTTTCGTCTTATAGCCGTTCTCTTTAAGCTTTCTTTGTAAACTTAACCTATTTCTTCTTAATAGGCAAAACTTTACAGTGTGATGCATACTCTTTGTTACGTTTGTGAATGGCAGAGGATTGCAGGCGCTGGACGGGGGCGGTTTGGGAATAGAGCGCCCGGCCGATCTGTCGAAAGACGATGACGACGAATTCGATGCGTACAGAAAGAGAATGATGCTTGCATATCGTTTTCGACCCAATCCTTTAGTAAGGGATCGTGCTCTGTTCAAATGCTGTCACGTGTTGTCAATTTTCTGTCGACAAATTGCATTTTAGTCGAATGTCGAGGGCTATTGGAATTGCTGCAGTAGCACATCTAAACTGCTGATACACATTAGTTAGTAAGTAAGATCGCATGAATTTATATAGTGCTTTAATGATAATTTCACTTAATCATCTGTTTACTATGTTTTTCTCCCTCTGACTGATCTCTGGAATGACCTGGATCTTTTGCGGATTGATTTTGAAGTACCATCGATTGATACCTTGGGTATTAGAACTGGTGCTATAGAAGTGCATAATTATTATTATTATTATTATTATTATTATTACAAGAAAATTGATTCGATATGCAAAAACTCAAGTTTGATCTTAGAGAATAATGAAATAGCTATGATTTTGTCAACATAAGAAACTTGTTTGCTGTTAAATTTGATATTATAAGAATATTTAGAAGATAAAATTTATAATTTGCTTAAAAATGGAACAGTTTGTTTCACAGTTATTCTCATCTAACACGTCTGTCTAAATTGTTTCAGAATAATCCTCGAAGACCCTACTATTAAGAAAGAAGTTTCTGGGAGCGTTTGAGAAACTTGACTGAACAATCGATACTATGGATATTAATAACAAGACATTTTAGAGACTTGTATGTTGTACGATTTTCCGATTAGATGTCGTGTTCAGCAATTTTTTGGGACGGCTGTCTGTTTCAATTTTGGTTGAGGCGTTTTACGTTACAGCTGTAACTTAATTTTTACCCATATTTTCGGGCAAACCAATTGTCAAAATTCAACTTTTTTTATTAACCACCAATAATTGGTCATGATGGTGTGATGTCAACTCTAGTCTTTATCTGTCGGACACTGTTTTTGGCCAAAATGATAAGACAGAAAGAATGGTAAGTAAGCAAAGCATACATTTAATTGATAAAAACCGGAATTTGATGCTGTCTTTGTACTTTTCCCGCAATGCCTTTGTTGCAGTTTTATGTTATGTTGGACTATTCACTAAATTATTTTCAAAACAGCAGTAATAAAGAGTGGAGAAGAGGGTGTTGATAATTATAATTAGTGAAATTGTGCTATAAAAAGAAATTATTAATTTGCCTCAAAATCAGGCAAGATTTTAAAACAACTGACAACTGGTTCTAAAGTTATACTTTATTGGATATACTTAATATACAATTGATTACAGTATATCTGACTTCACATGGTCTTTTGCAGTAACATTGATTGATATCTCTGGGTTTTAGAAATAAAAGTACATTTTAAAAATTATTATATTTGCTACTTGATTTACAATGCATGCTAAACTGTAGGGTGCAAACAATCGGATATAATGCAAATCATGTATATACATGTATGATTGTAACCCTTGAATCCCTTAATGCAAGATGTGGATATTTAGAATATAGTGCTATAGGGGCCGTCCATAAACTACGTCATGTTATTTTTTTGGCAATTTTTGACCCACCCCTCCCCTGTTACAGATCTCATACCTGCCTAAAAGTTCATCACAAATCTTGGATCCCCTTAAAGCATCATCCATAAATTACATTTAGCAGGTTTTCTATTTAATATATTCAAGTTTCTCGTTCAGTTTTCAGCAGCAAAACAGATATTCAACTTCCAACAATGATAGCGAATATAATTGAGACATAAAATGTTATGCATCTCGGGCAAAGATAACTGAGACCTAAAATTGTATGTATCTTGGGCAAAAGTGTCAATGAGCAATTATTAAAAGCATCTTTTACTATGCCTCCTATCAGGTATATTTAAGGTTTTATTTATACTGAAAGTGTGATGTCATGCTGGTCCTTACTCCCTCCCTCTGTCACAAACTGGCAACTGCCACACTTTCCTAACCCCCCCTCGAGCATGGCATGCTTTATGAATGGCCCTAGATACACTAATATGTATACAGATAATAATGGAAGACAGAATAGAAGGAACATGGGGAAGAGGGTAACATCTTTGACTGGACAAACACAAAAAAAAAACTATGGAGCCCTAAAGAGAGCAACAGAAGATAGAGAGAATTAGAGGGAAATGACTGTCAATCCTCTGATAGAGGACAACATAAAGAAATAATAATATACATGACCACTCTTATATTCTACATCATATAAGCTTAATGCTGTTTAAATATATTTGTGCTACATATCTTAATACACTTTACTGCAGATAAACAGTAAGCAGTAACTGGCACGCGCGCGCACACACACACACACACACGCAATCTAGAATCTCCAATAGCCATGAATTTTTTGGTTAGAAATTAGAATCGTTTCTGGGATATGACTTCTTTCCTCACACCAGAACCCTAATCAGCACAGGTCATAACAAGAAGACAAACGGAGAGCAGCACAGGAACATGTGACAAGACATTTTGATTAGTTCGGGGCCATCCTTGGTTTTCAGCCACATGACATGCATTGGATGATGGCAAGATGTTGAAAGATTGAATGTCCTTTGAACTCACTCAACTATATCAAGCAATATCAGTTTACAACAGAAACTCAATTCCCTTCACAAACTGATCTTTGGCAGGAATGTAGAAACTCTATAAACACTGCAGCAAGATCTCTGACCACATATCCTATAAAATAAGTCTCATTTAGCCCCCACACACACACACACACACAAGGACAGTTGTGGACAGAGTGATAGTGAAGCAGAAGCAAAAATTTTTACAACAAGACCTTAATAGACTATCCCAGTGGTCGGCAGATTGGCAAATGCTTTTTAATACAGATAAATTCTCGTGATGCACATTGGGAAGAAGGGAACAGATCATGAATTTAAGTTATGTGGGAAGGGACTAAAAGTGACAAACGAGGAGAAAGATCTAGGGTCATCATGCATAACAGCTTAAAGCCATCTAGGCAATGTGCAGAGGCAGCTAATAAGGCCAACAAAATTCTAGGTATGATCAAAAGAACGATAGTGAGCAGAGAGAAGGATGTAATAATAAGACTTTACAAGACATTGGTTGATTTAGAGTATTGTGTTCAAGCATGGTGTCCATTCCTGAAGAAAGACATAGAGACCTTAGAAAGAGTGCAACACAGAGCAACAAAGATGATCAAGGGATATCACAAACTAACCTATGAGGAAAGGCTAAATCACTGTGGATTGACAACCCTGGAAAAAGAAGAGAGAGAGGGGATTTGATCGAGACATACAAAATACTAACAAACAAAGTGGAAATGCCAAAGGAAAGATTTTTTACAATGAAGCAGTATGATCGAACCAGAGGACACAGCATGAAACTGTTCAAGAAACGGGTTGGGAGACATAAACAGCATTTTTTTAGTGCAAGAGTGGTGGACAGATGGAATGAACTGGACGAGGGGATATAGTAACAAAACTGTAAACGAGTTCAAAATAAACCTCAGTAGTTTAGGATATTAGATTGGACAGCAACAGTGGTTCTCACACAGGGCAGTCCCTACTGAACCACTTTAAACCTTGTTATATTATATTATTATATTAAGGCAGTTATAGGCAAATGGTGCCTTTCAAAACAACCAGATTCTTATCTCTTCTGCAAAAATGCTGTTTCAATTATGCCTCAATACATTTCTATTCACACTCCATTAACAGAAGATCTGATAAATACCAGAAATAAAACCTGCCCGTAAATAGATATGAAACTATGCTAAGCATGTTATGGAAATGGTCATGGGTATGTGCAAGACAGACATAAAAAGGCAGTGGCGTAGCGTGACTTTTGGGGGCCCGGGGCATCTTTGCCATGGGGGCTCCAAAGTTTTGAGCTGACGAGCAAAAAAAAAAAAAAACGTCATCACCTCTTTTTTAAAAAAAAAAAAAAAACGTCTGTTCATTTCTATGGTTAGGGTTGTTAGGGTTAAAAAGTTAGGGTTAACCCTAACCTAACCTAGCTTAGACCCTGTCTTTGGGGCCCCCCCCCCGGGCCCCAGTCTACAAAGTGCCCCCGCCCCCCACGTTACGCCACTGAAAAAAAAAGGTTCTGTCTAAATATCTGTATTTAAGTTATGGACGTTATGTAACCCCCGTCTGTCCACCCGCCCACACCCATATGCACTTTAATGTTCACTTTTTAAGACATTGCACTTGGAGAATAGAAGAGAACCTTAGAAATATCTTGACAGACTTGCATTGCAGTAATTTTTATACTAATTACTATTAAATCTTGGTCTCAAACAGCATGAGCTTAACCTTTGTCCTTTAAGTCAAAGTCCCTGTAATGTTTACAATGCTTTAAGTCTTCGGTTTGCCTAAAGTCTGCTGTAACACAAGCCCGGGACTTACATGAAACTTGATATTCTGAAATAATGTTTCACTTGTATCTACTGACAGTGTTAATATAACATCAAAACGGATACATAAATTGTACTGCATACATAATGCATTCAAAGACCTATCATTATACCAGAGCTTTGAGTTTTATATATTTTTAAAAGTTTCAAAAGTCTCTGTTGCCTGATCATGAATGCCAAACCAAAGTCATTTATTAATGACAGCTGAACAGATGCTAAAGACTACTTTAAGTTCAGAGATCTAGACTATAAGGCATCTTCTAGCCTATAGAATCTACATGTAATCACTGAAACCAGGCAGTCACTGAAAAGCTTATAAATATGCAGTACACATGCAGTGTGAGAACCATGTATCCAACAGTAATAATATTAGTCAAATCTGCTAAGTTATAGATCTGTGTGTGTGTGTGTGTGTGTGGTAGTGTAGGGTATGGGTGTGTGCATGTATGTGTATGCGTGTGTACACAAGTACCAGCACATTTTAAAAAAATACAGAACAAAGAAAGATCCTGTTCCAGACATTGCTTACTCTTTCAAGAGTTACCACAGCTGTCTACTGTCTTCAAAGGTTACTCACTTGATACTAACTTTGCTATAAAAGCAGTTGAACGCTGGTAGTTTTCTTATTGGAATTTCTGTATTGCACATCGTTTCACTGCTGAGCTAAATCTATTTGTTACAATCACGTTCAAGAAAAACCTAAATGTTTTATGACCAGTTATTACTAAAATGCTCATAATGTTAGATGTTTTTTAGTTCTGAAAAAACAGGGCAGGATTTGATAGAATCATTCATAACAGTAGAGTGCAAAAGCTAAATTTATTAACAATTTTGCAGAATATTGCAGTGGCAACATAAACAACAGTTAGCTGTGAAAACAAAATAAGTCAGTTATCCTAAATAGATCACAGAATTCCAGTACTACCGGTAACTAGAAATGATTTATTAAACAAAGCAATTTTTCAAACATATCAAATAAAGTTTTATACATACAACAAACTGTCATCAAACCAGGGACGGCAGTGTCCTCTATATCTAGCAAAACTCTAATAGAAATATCTAAGTTGAGCAGGTGGTTGCAAATCAGTTCTATTACCAACAAAATTTCCAAATGTTGTCCTAATAATTGTAACAGATATGTCACCAACTTCGGAACAACAAAATTTCTATTTTGTGGACCTACGGCTTACTCACAACAGCTCAGTCTTCATTTGATTAATTGCAATTTCTGAAATCGCACAACTGTACTGTTTTGAAACTTAAATTTCCGAAGTTCCGGACGCAATCGCGCAGCTACAGAAAAAAACCGGCCGTAAACAAAAAAAATTAGAATATGGAAAACCGTCTTCGTTGAAGATTGATGCGCGAGTTAAACCCCAGTGTTTGAAGGTGGCACAGAGTCGTTCTGGTATCGTGTCGACGTGATGACAAGACAGTTCGTCTTTCTTATCCTCGTTGTCGATCGCTGCTTCCATCATTTCGCGGTAGAGATGACAATTGTGGACGTACTTGTACTGTTTGATCTCGCCGTAGAGAAAAAGCATCCTGGCCGCAATCGCGTTGTCAGCTTTTCGCAACTGGAACTGCATTCAAACGACAACGATTTTCACTTAACCCCTTAACTGGGTGCCCCGAGTAACGCTCGTCCATTTTACACGGAGTTACAAACAGTTGCCCAGTTAAGGGGTTAATAGCGACTTGAGGTGAAAATATCAGTGACAATTCTAACTGAAGTGCGCCATATTTGTCCTAAACGCGGCCCCATGCCACAGGACACATCGTAGATATCTTGTATTCCGAAAGATTGGGCAAGCAAAATTAACATCACTGAAATTATTGCCGACTTCATATTAAGAGGTCTCTAAAAGTCTTCTAAAAAACCCTGTTCACTGATTTACTTGCATTCAGTGCAACCAGTGACCATTCCAGAATTTTATAAAAGGAGGTTTTGCATCAGCTGTCTCTCAAATGCAGAGTTGGTGGTGCCAGCCAGAAATGTGCATTATTACACAGCATGTGCTGCACCATTCCACTGCTGAGAACTTAATTCACTGCCGATATCAATGGCCCCCTTTTTAAAAGCCCTAAAACTCATTCTTTGACCATATGCAGCAAAGTGCTTCTGAGTTAACTTTCAGAAAAGGCACCATACAAATAGTGTTACATTACATTATGTTACCTTACTGACTGTGAAAGTACTGGGTAGATGTGCCATACGATCGATTCTTTACATTGGCACACTATAGCAGCACAAGAGGCCACAAATGCAAATTGTTTAAGCAGAGGGTGGGGCCAAGAACGACAATTTTTTTAGTGCAAGGGTTGTGGACAAATGGAACAGTTTGAGCGAGGTGGGAGTGACAGTTGAAACAGTAAACGGATTCAAAGGCTATCTCGGAAAACTAGGTTATTGAATGTGAAGAGTTCAGTGGTTTTCACACAGGCTTACTCAGCCTCCTCATCATCATCATCTTGCTCTCTGCCAACTCTTTAGCAACAATAGCTAGACACAAAATGCCTCCTCCGTCACTTTAAATCACATTTTTATTACTATTATTTGGCAAATTTGGACAGCTTCAACTCTCAATCTTGACAATCCACAATGCCACGAAAGGCAACAACAGGGTCCAATTGAAATGGATCAACAATGACAAAATTGAAATGCAACAAACACCATTGCATTACTATTCAAAAACATAGATATGAAACCCTTTACAATGCTGTGAAAGAAGATAGAAATAAGTTACAGAAATCATAGCATTTGTGGCAATAATTTCCAAATAATAATAATAATAATAATAATAATAATAATAATAATATACGTGACACTCCAGAGATTTAATGCAGTCGCCTTCCACAGAACTTTCACATATAATAATACTAATAATAATAATAATAATAATAATAATAATAATAATTATTATTATTATTATTATTATTATTATTATTATTATTATAAACAGTGAGTCACTTTCCCCACTCAGTATTATGCATTTCAATAATAATAATAATAATAATAATAATAATCATCATCATCATCAAAAATAGTAATACTGGGTAATAAGCAAGTCTAACATTATTACACTCACCAATTCGTGCTTCATTTGGGCAATGAATTCATTTATGCTGTCATACGTCATGGCTGGATAAGTATGATGATCGTTGGTTTCCCATGAATCAATGTTGACGCTAACACTGGCTTTTTTCCTCTGATTTGTCGTTGTCGTTGGCTGTGAGCAATTCTCAGTAAATCCCTCCTTTTTGGCTATGCGGTTCACGGGCAGGCAGAGATGATTTGCCACCGCCTTGAGCTTTTCCATGGCTTGGGAACTGTCTGAATCGTCCACAAAAAATGCCACTTATGAAACGGAACCGGATAATCCAGAAACGTTGCGCTTTTCGCAGGCACAGAATTCGGGAAAAAACGACATTGATCTGTCCACGCACTGTTGTTATCCTTCGGCGATACAGACGAGGCTGAAAAGTCAAAGGAAAGACCTGTCCTGGAATGCTCTAGGGTGCTACTCTTCGATCGACCCAACTGTGACTTTGCGTTGTGATGTGCCTGAATTTCGTCGCGGCAGCAGCAATTGTCGTTTGACGAAGTTTTGGCGTCAGATAATCCACCAGAACCCGAAGTTCCACGAAGAGAGTTATTACACTCCTCTTCATCTTTACCTCCTGCAGAAGACAGAAGACAGCAAACCACATCACGACCCCTCATCAAACACTCTTAAACAATCACTCCAACAGACACATTGACCAGTCCGATATTGAACACGATCTATTTTGTTCAAACATCTAAAATACCCGCTGCTCTGCTCACCAAAACCTATTCAGTACAATACGGCTATACCATGCAGAACAACACACACACACACACACACACACACACACAAACATACACACAGGATGCATGTATAATGCAAAAAAGCCTTTGCTTATAATCCACTAGAATGCTTTACACAAGCTGCTGGCCAGTTGCTCCACATAAAGGTCTGCTTTCAGTTGCCAGGCTAACCTCTTTTACCTTACCTGCAAAATGCCTAACAACCATTCCGTATCGGTAAACTTCTATTTTTAGAAAACAGCACAATGGAATGGAGCTAAAACCCAGCGGCAACACTAAATGTTGGACTGTTTGAACTGTTTGACTTGCGTGGAAGACGAGCCTATGCAACTACTTCTCATCTCTGACTTGTGGAAGACCTTCACAAAATACCGGTAACGACCTTCAGTCTTGCGTTAGCGTCTTATTGCGACAACAAACTTTACCGTTGAGAAAACAAGAACATGAATATGCTGAAGTCTCCCGAAATTTTGGCATTATTATCTATAAACGCTTTTCCAACAGGCAACTCAAGCAGTTAATACAATAATGATGTAATTAATTAAGTATTTTCATAAACTTGTAGAAGATGCTGAACACTAACTATGTACAGTACTATAAAGCATGCCAGAAATACATTAGCTGGATGGAGAGAACAATTGGTCAAACCTCGACGCCTTACAGACATGCTGCAACCAGGGGCATAGCCAGGAATTTGATTTGGGAGGGGTATAAATTTGGAGAATGTATATTGTTATATATATATGTAAATATATGTATATATATTATACTGTATTATATAACTACTGATTTTTGGAGGGGATATGTACCGATTTGGGAATATGTACCAATATAATCCCTCCTTCACTCATTAGCGTCGCCAAGGGGGCAAATGGGGGCAACCCCAGACCACCTATCAGATTTGCGCAAATCCGGTGAGAAAGTTTTTGTGTGGGTGGGGTAAGAAATCTGACACGCTAGCACCCTTTTGCCCCCAACCCAAAATTCCTGGCGACGCCACTGCCTTCACTACTCCCCTGGTTGCAACTATTTTTTATTTTAGAATATGACCCATCTCATGTAATAGATGGCGTACCCCTCTAAAATGAAATGCAGTCTCTCTCTCTCTATGTATACTGTACAGTATAGACAGCCTTAAATTACCAGTACTGATCTTCATAATGTCTCAGGCTCTCAACAGAAAGTAATAAATACTCTTAAAGAAATGTGAGACCCACTTGTCAAACATTACAGCAGTAAACATCTTAAATGGACACATAACAATTAATTGTCATTCATATCAGCACATTAAACAATCTGTAAACTTCTGAAAACAAATGCAACTCTCAGTGACAAACAGAATGCTAAACTGGCAGAAAGCACCTGACTGTGACATGATTAGATTGCCAGCTTGCAACTACAGAGTTCAAATTAACCCCTTAACCGTGTATTTAACTGTGACTCAATGTAAAATGGACGGATATATCCGGGATCCCCCCGTTAAAGGGTTAAGTTCAAATCCTGAACAAATAGATGTGAAAGGTGACTCCTGCCTATAACTGATCATTCTACAAGGTATTTATTTTACAGAATAAAATTCAATAAATGGAAAGGTCTGGTGACTGATCTAGTAGCAGTCCTGGTGAATGTGATACTGAGTATAACAGCAAGAGGGAATTGTCATATTACAATGCATGCTGATAAAAATGAGCATCGAAACTGCAGAAAAAAGAAATCAATTAAACATCTCACTGTCAAATGACTAGTTCAGTAAAGTAAGCAGAATGTCAATTTAAGAGGCGCTATATAAGTCAAATATTACATTACAATGCTTCCGATCATGGCAGTAGGTACCCAACTCAACTCTAGAGCATTACTATTATCTAGGCGCCATATAAATTGGACATTTATATTTTTAACATTTACCAATATAATAATAATTTTAAATTTTAAATACACCGTGCATGGTACATGTCAACTTACAGAACTCATTTCAAGTTACGGTATATATACATACCCAAGTGCATGAAAATAAATATATTTGTAGGAAAAAATATAAATTTAAATATTTCTGGGCCTTGCAAAATATATTCATCAGTGATCTCACTTTATACGGTAATTAAAATAACAGAATAAACTTATAAATACATGAACTAGAATAAAAGCTAGGACAATACTCAATAGCGCTATATAAATTAGCCTATAACTAACTAAAAAGCCTATATTTACTGCCAAAAGAATATACAATCAAGAAACTGATGAAACTGAGAAACAGTTATAAATAGAAAAAAACAATTAAGGAAAACAATTAAGCAGAGTCCATCAAGTGAGATGAAATCAGAGTGAGTAAGTAAGTAAAATCTTGTGGATTTATATAGCGCCCTGGAGAGCAGCACAACAGTAGCTGCTTATTCTTAGGCACTCACTCTTAAATTTCTTAAAATTAGCTGTAGGAAATATATATATATATATATATATATATATATATATATATATATAATAGATAATTTAATTAGAGGACTTCATATTAACAACTTAAGCAGTAATGCACGATGGTCTGGCACTCCTGACACTGGCAGTAATTGTCACAACTTCAATATTTACCTGCTATATCTTTTTATTCACTGCCATTTCAGTCACACACACACACACACACACACACTCATGCTCTGTTAAAAATTTACTCCAAAACTGGAGATGGAGAAACTGGCAGGAGCCTAACTAACTTCTTGAGCATAAGCATGATGATGCAATTATTGTGACTCACTCTATCTGCTATTCAAGATCTCCTAGTTCTCTGCAGAGTGTAAGGTCTTTTACTTAACTCTGCACTTCGACTCTGTTCAGCGCTCTTTCCTTTTAAGTAGTCTCATAAAACCATTGCAGTTGCGAGATAAAATGCCTCTAACCAAGTTTCATATTCAAGTGACTTGAAACAAACCGCAATGGTCCCACTGTCAGTGTTACATGCACCAGTAAAATTCATCAACATTACGACGTTGCATTACTTACTACAAGTAGAACTTGTAATAACTTTTCCATAAAGCCCGAGTGCTTTCTTTGGATTCTGTACTGTCGGAAAAACGTATAGTCTGAAAGATTTTATGCATCAAAGTCTCAAATACTGGAAAATTCCTATTCTTTGGAGTTTTTAGTTTCCATCTTATCTGCACTTACATCCATCTGGCAGTCCAACTGTGGGAAACTCTTTCTCATAAACTATATCTTCTGTTACTCAATCAATCAGATCCAAACAACCAACTTGTATATAAAGAGTTTCTATATTGCAATCAGTCAAGTGATGCTAATGCAAGATGCTAATGCATTCCAAAGCCAAGTCAGCAGGGCCTATTCTCATATCAACATTCAACAGAACCCTGAAATTGCCGAAAAGAGATTACATTCACCCAGGTACAGACCAAGTACGCCAGTAAGCAAAACTTCATAAATTTGTCTGGAGGTGTAAACCAAGAGGTATGTATATTAGTAACAATTACTCGTGGAAGTTCTTGGCTAAACCAAATGGTCACTGTCACCATTTATTCTTGATCACTATCCATGACCATATGGTCTGTTAACCTTTCAAATTTACAGTGACTGTAAATACATTACAAAGCTGCTGTATTTTACGGGATAATGCAGCACTTATAGCAACAAGAACAAGCGATGACGACTACCTTACCTTCGTTTCCTTCTTCAGTGAAATATCCTAAATCCATCGGAACTTTTTCATTTTTCAGCTTTAGATCATCGTTGCCGTGACCCGCTGTGTCAGATTGCTCTTTCAATGGCAGAATATCTCCATCTGAACAGCAGAAGAATTGCGACAGGAAAGAATCGCCGTTTTCCAGGAAATCTCTCGCCCGGGACCCCTTCGGCAAAGCAGTGCATGTGATTGAACTAATTCCATCGCCGAGGACGGCAACGGCGACTTCCTGCACAAAGTCATCGCAGTCGTCTGCGGATGGAAAATCGTTCTTTACGTTCATCGATAAGCAGACGTCGAGGTTGTTGCTGCTGCTGTCACTCAGACTCGCTTCTTTTTCTTCCTCCACTCGAGATTCAGGTACCAGATCGTGGCGCCGCAAACAAGATTCAAGCGAATCAACTCGTAAGAAGTCGTCGACGTGATTGCAGTCGTAGTCATCAGTGTCGATGCAAAAATGGTTCTCGAAAGAGTCGTTTTGAGAAGAATAGAAAACCACATCTTCGCCTTCGATTTCATCGGACAAATGTTCAACAGATTTGTAAAGACAAGGAACGTCGACTCTCTCCATCATTCCGCGCTTGTAATCGCTGCTTTCACAGACAATTATTTGATCTTTGGCAAATTCGTCGCCATTTTCCCATCCAATATAATCATCAGTTGTGCTGAAAAAATTAATGTGTCGCATTTTATCAGAAATTGCCGACACGGACAATGACTTGGGCCTATTGGTAAAAATGCCAGCGTCTGTCAGTTTTGATGTCGCGTGGCGATGCTCGCTGTCATCTTGCTCCTCTCCAGAGTCACTCCAATCAGTCTCTCCTGAGCCAGTTTCTACTGTGAATGTTACTGTTAAAGGCATTTCGAATGACACGAAACATGTAGGCTTTGAATCCTCCATTGCCGTTCAATCAATATCGAATACAACTTGTATATCATCACAGAATGGTGCCTCAGACGTCTGTCATTGTTACTGCTTCACAGATTCTAAATTAAAAGAAAAACAATACAAAATAAGCTAAAATCTATTGTGGGTGTCATAGCCGCCATTACCGGTAGTTCAAGGCAGGTTGCATATTAAGGGTCATTCATTCGTGGTAACCAGCATCGATAAAACTATAAAAGGTTTATGTATAATGTATTCAAAAACATTATATACATCTACATGCATTTATATATACTCTGAAAGAACTGTGAATCTGACCAGGGAGGGCACCACAAGCCAAATATTGGGTGGGCCAACATGGCCTGTTTGAAATTGGACAATGCAAGGACTAGAGCTACAGTAGGCTACAGATATGCAAAAATTCAGAAGAGTGATGAAACGAATTAAAACCACATATTCTTGTGTCCCCATCTCTGTTGTGTCAAACCGTACTAGAATTGTCAATATATTCTGTCTCAAATTTTTCTAGAGCTTTTGAAATGCCACGAAAAATAATGAGCCATTTGAAGCGACACTATACAAAGTCTTTCAGAAATCTATTCTCTGTCAAAAGTCTAAAAAATCAATCGAGAGATAAGATGGCACTTAAATTCTGGAGGTTTTAACAGCTTTAAAGATTTTCTCTGATTTGGAAAACGGTCATCGCCCAGAAATTGCCAATCTGAAGCTCTGAATCTGTTATAGTCTAGCAGTCTCATACATACATACATACATACATACATACATACATAGTTTATTATTTCCAAATATCCATCAGCAATGAAATAATTATTACAGGAAAAAATATAATATGAGCATAATACTTAACAAATTGCAGTATAGATTAAATTCAAATAAATGACTTCATTAATTGGGCGGAAGATGGCAGAGTGGGTTATGCGCTGGAGCAGTACACTGACGCAGCGGGTTCAAGCCCCGTTAGCACCCCTAGTGGCTTTCACACAGGCAGCATGTTCTAGCCCAGTGCTTCCCAGTCTGTGTGTCATGGCGCACAACTGTGCCGCATCAATGGTAGAAGTGTGTGGTGGCAAAATATTGGAAAATAGTAGGCCTAAAATAATAATGGTGCAGTACTAATTGTTAATTATAAGTTGAATTATATCTCTTCGATGAAGTTAAGCACGAAATAGTGATACAGATTGCAAAAACATATGTACCGGTACTTATGAAGAATAGTATTCAATAGTATACTGTATACTAGAGTATAATACAGTATATATATATAAACATACATACAGTACAATACTAGTAGGCCTACACAAATACATCATTTAAAATGAAATGTGTGCATTTTGGCTGCAGTGCGCCGTTGATGATGATGATGATGATGATGATGATGATGATGATGATGATGATGATGATGATGATGATGATGATGATGATGATGATGATGACGACGATGATAGTTTATTTACATCAAAGGCGCTTTTAGTCAAAAGTGCCGCTGTTAATGAAAAACCAAGTCTTGAGCCTCATACAGCCGTTGACTGTATGTTTCTTGGATAGTGCACCGTGGCTCGAAAAATGTTGTGAAGCACTGTTCTAGCAGATCCCCTTAAATGCTGCTGCTAAATTCCACAGTATAAATTGTAGATGTAAAAATTAAAACCATGTATCTGTAAAGAACAGTAAATGTTACTCTGTTACTCTGCTGAACTTCTCTGCATGATATCATTGGAACTCTTCAATTGCATCATAGGCTGATTAATTACGAAATTACTAATAAATTTATACAATTGATACAGCATGACATACAATTCATGACATACATTCAGTACAGCATTGCTTCACAGCGTCACTACAAGTCAATTACCAGCAGAGGCGTAGCATGCCAATGGCTGTTGTGGCTTTAGCCATGGGGGGCACACATGACGGGGGGGGGTCGGGAAATTTTGGAAGCGACGACTTTTTTTGCTTGTCAGGAGATTTTTCAGGGAGGGGGCAGCAAATTTTGGAAGCGCTGACATGGGCCATGGGCGGCATGAGTGCACGCTATGCCTCTGATTATACTACCGGTAATTACCCAGTGTTTATTCTAGGCCTGTTTTGGGGGAGAATTCTCCCCAAAGTTTTAAAATCCCCCTCCCCAAATTTGTATATGTTGTCTTGGGGATGGAAATTCCCAAAGCGTGGAGAGACAAATCTTGCCCCCCCCAAACATTTCAAACTCCCCCAATGTCAAGATGGCTAGAATAAACACTGCTAATTACCAGTACTAATGGGTAGGAATATCAAAGAAAAATCAGTCAAAATCTTCAAAGTATAGAACCACCATTTCCAGAAACTTCCAAGACATACAAGGCACATCAATATATTTAACAGTTATATATTGCTTTGTGAATTGCAAAAACCTACACCAAAATACCATTAGACAGTCTACAGACAGAGCATCAAAGAAATCCAGGTTGTTGGTCAGCTGGCAAAAGCTCTGGTAAGACGCCTCTAACCAATGAATCATCATCATCATCATCATCATCATCATCATCATCATCATCATCATCATCATCATACATCCTCTAGTCATTTCTGGTCTAAACTTGGGCAGTCCATGCCTTTAAGGCCTTTGTATCCATCACCGGGCTGACAACACCAGCACAAGGCGGAAAATGATGATTAATGCCGCCTCATGTCAGCCAACATCTCTGTTGTCTGTTTTTGTTCCTTCATTGCAACCGAACCACACACTCAGAAGGCAAGAAAAACGGATTGCACACTGCATTCTAACCCCCTTCAACAACACATCAACAGTCATAGAAGAAGCAAACAGTAGTGGAGACATAATTATAAAACCTGACACAACGTGTTTCATCAGAATAATTCTGAAGGAGCTGCCATAACTTGGCAGTAAGTCTGTTTTTGATTACCACATTCTGTAACTGGTGCAGAGTTTCAGAAATTCAAACTTTAATTTCCACAGGGACATCCAAAATCCGCCTCAACCTCCTCGTTTAGCTGTAGTTTTCCAGAAATCTAGCCGACTAACAGTTTACACAAGCGATGCTCTTTCAACATTATTATATGTCCAAAACCCAGTAAGAAAACCCATCTCTGTTACATTGTCAGGCTCTTAGTACTACATGGAAAAGCATGCATAACTTATCAAGTGATAAAAATAATAAGCAAACTCAGCTAAGAGCAATTCTGGACTTAGCACAAAGGGAGGGTGTACTGTTCTATACATCTATACAGTTACCGCCACTTCTCCTTACATGAAAAGTAAATAAACTTTATCTGTAATTGAGAAACTCGTCTATTTATTGATACAAGACCAGGATGGACATTATACAGTATTCTGGGAAACTATCTACGTTAATTAAACACACAGAAAACATTTAACAAGTACAGAACACAACTTCTGCACTGTCATTTGAAAGACTTTCATTTAGTAATAAAAAAACCCTGTCTCTATGGTAAATTAATTAACCCCTTAACTGGGCAACTAATTGTAACTCAATGTAAAATGGACGAGCGTTACTCGGGGCACCCAGTTAAGGGGTTAAACTGAAAATAGAACTGTGATATCTAATGCATGTGCTGTTTGCTGAAAAAGCAATCTAACTCATAAGAGATATGACGGCATAGATAATATAATTATATCTATTGCCTTTTTCAGCTTAAATAACACGGAAAGCATTAACTGCAGTCACTGTGCGCACTGTTTAAATATATTGCCATGTCATTATCATTCATTTTAACCCCAAATTCAAAGCATGTTTGCTTATTTATGCAACATTTTTGAGACTTATATATGCTACTAAAACAAAAACAAAGATATAGGGACAACTAATGTTGGGATTATGTTTCATATCTAACTATTGCCACCATGCAGGCAGAAAGTGAAGATGAATGTTGGAATTAAGATTTCATATTTCAAACAAGGCAACATTAACATAGCCACGAGGGAGTAAAGAGGTCCCTGGTCCCTGATGCAACACCTCTCCCACCCAATTCTGAAATCCTAGTTGGGCCTGTGACACTCACACACACACACACACACACACACACACGATGTTAATTTGTCACCTCTAAAAATGAAAGCACCCATTAGCTTCACCAAGGCCCAACAAAATCTTTGCCTACCAGTTCAGAAGAAAAACAATTGCAAAACCGCAAACAATAATCCCGACAGCAACAAATACATTATTCCTCTTTAGCACGAATTCATAAAACTGAAACCATCCTGGCTTGTAAAGCAGGAAAGTGAGAGAGCCTGGTACTTGACATTCAAAACGTCTGGCCAACTGCAGCACAATATTAGGGACAACACACTAATATAAACTGATACATAAAACATTCACACACCCACACCCCACACCCCACCCCCATGCTCTGTGATTTTCAGGGATATAGCCTTTGGTTTAATACTTACTAGTTGTTCTAGTCAGAAGGGAAACTGTTATCGTTAACAAAATGGTCTTACTCCCCACCAGGGGCCAGAGGCCCGTGCCCGTGCCCCTTGGGTGCCTGCCCCAATGCAGTAAGGAGAAACTGGATGTTCTGACTAGAAGTTGCCACCCTAACGGCCCCCATACACTGTAGTTTAAATGTTCTTTAACTGTTTTAAACTTTATAAACTATAAGACCAATGTTCAGTTCATCACCTCAGTCTGCAACTTTAACTGCAGTTTTAGAGTTCTATAGTGATAAACTGCAGGTCATAAATTTAAAACAATTTTTAGGAAGACTTTGAAAGGACCCTCAAGTGACACACTGGTGAAAAGATATAATCATCATGTGGAGGTCTTATCTTTCCAACGGGAAATGCTATTTCTCTGCATGTGCATGCAGTCTGAGATTGGAGTGTTTGGGGCAAAGGAACCCAATCACACCAACTAAGTTCTTCTTCTCAGATCAACCACATTTCCACAATGTTTCAATGTTTATATAACCATAATACAACTCACCACTGCAATAGCTTATAGTTCTCCGTCATAATTATTATGGTTATATACAAAATTTTCTTTTTCTGCCTGTCTGTCTGCCTGCCTGCCTGTCTCTCTCTCTCTCTCTCTCTCTCTCTCTCTCTCTCTCTCTCTCTCTCTCTCTCTCTCAGTGTCTGGTTTGGGAATGATTTGATCCCACAGCTTTTTTGGACAAATCAACTCAGAATGAAGTAATACAATGCTGATTTCCATTGGTGTAGCCATAGGGGGAGTTACGGGGGCCCCACCCCCATCGGATCGGGGACTGGTCGTGAGATTCGACCAAAACCGGTGAGTGGTTGGAGGGGGGTAGTATTAGATCGCGGAAAACACACCAGACAGCAGACTTTAAAGCGCTTAAGACGACGACCTTTTGCTCACCGACTTTTTGACTTTTTGGCCGAAAAATGTCAAAGTGCCCCCTCGCTATTCCGAAATTGTGGCTATGCTACTGTTGATTCCCTTAAAATAATAGTCAAGAAGAGACTTCAGACATACAGAGGCTACAGAGCTGATGATGAAACTTTAGTCACCATGTCCCCTAAGCTCTGATCGTGCATCAAAGAATCTGAGCAAACTACTAAACTAAAGCTAAACCCATTTAGACTTGGCAGAGTTCTCAAAATCTTTGAATCATTTTGAATTCCTCAGGGGATAAGCCTTCCCCACCACTCCAGGTGGCACAGACAGTGTCAGCCAGCAGAAAGGGAAGGGTAGTAGTGGCTGTTATTTCAAGGGACCTCCGCGCGCGCACACACACGCACACACGTTCTAGCACGTCAACTGGTCTTGACAGCAGGTAAATGAATTTAAATTCAGCACATTGGTTCATTTGGACAGAAATGTATCCAAACCCGAGGTCCATGCACAGTGATACACACTCCACTGGCAAATAAACATGTTGCAGGGTCCTCAACTTTACCTGGCGCCACTAACTGCTACAGCTAGCCGTCCTTGTACTGGTCATTCATCAAAAACACACAACAAGGAGTATGGTCCAGCATGCATTGACGGTTATTAAAAAAAATATCACGGACTTGTCTAATTGCATTTTAAACCTAGGCCTACTTGATAAAAGCAGGTTAGAAACAATGTGTAACTTTTAATTCGTTTCATCACTCTTCTGAATTTTTGCATATCTATAGCCTACTGTAGCACTAGCATTGTCCAATTTCAAACAGGGTATCAATTTTATAATATTTTTGTGGTCTATAAAACCTGTAATAGAAGAAACCAGCTCTCTTAAGCGCCATATTATCTCTCGATTGATTTTTTAGACATTTGACAGAGAACAGATTTCTGAAAGACTTTGTATAGTGTCATTTCAAATGGCTCATTATTTTTCGTGGCATTTCGAAAGCTCTAGACAAAAATTGAGACAGAATATATTGACAATTCTAGTACGGTTTGACACAGCAAAGATGGGGACACAAGAATATGTGGTTTTAATTCGTTTCATCACTCTTCTGAATTTTTGCATATCTATAGCCTACTGTAGCACTAGTCCTTGCATTGTCCAATTTCAAACAGGCCATGTTGGCCCACCCAATATTTGGCTTGTGGCGACCTCCATGTATGTTATAATCAAACATGAAAAAAGTGATGACTCCACATAGGATTGTTTCTGCAAAAACACTGTGAGTTTTCAATTTGGGGCTGTCCATTAATTACGTCAACAAATTAGGGGGGGTTGAAAAAGTTTGGCAGTTGATGACAGGGAGAGGGGTGGGGGCCAAGAGAAGTTGATGTCAAAAATTTCATTTTTTACAAATAATCAAGAATAGGAAATATGGAATACTATTTATCACAATGGAAAAAACCAGACAAGCAAAACAAACAAATGGTCATCACCACATTTTGATACTTGGCGAGCAAAAAGAGGTCATCACCACAAAAAACAATAACCTTCTAAACTTTTTAAAAGAATCTGTCACTGATCTTGGGGAAGAGTCAATGTTTTTGACATAATTATAGGAGGGTCACTGAAAGTTTGACAGTTGCTGACAAAGAGGGATGGGGTCAAAAATTGCCCAAAAGTTGTTGGTGTAATTAATGGACAGCCCCTTTAACTGAAATGAAATAATTTCTTTTATGAGTTCCAAGAATCTGGTAATGATCACTAATTCATTTACACAAAAATGATTTTTTGAGCCTAATGCTCATTTGATTTTCATTTACCGGTACCCTTGGTCAAAACAGGATTAAGACCATGGCTCTAGCCAGTGTTGGAGTTGTGAAATTTGAGCTGGGGGGTTGAGGACTGAAATTCAATGAATGACAGAAACTGCATGTACCCGATATGCGATTTCTGGGAGGGTTGCAAAGTTAGCTGGGGGGTTCATCCTCCCACCTTACCCCGACAACCCCAACCATGGATCTAGCCTAGCCATTTGGATAATACCCAAAACATATAAGTATATTTTGGAAGATAACAATGCAAAAACTAGTTGAGTCATTTACAAAATTATAAAAAAATTAAGATAAGCCAAAATAACAGCATAAAATAAAATATCACCACACGTTTAAGTTGCAAAACATGGCAACCGTTTCTATTATACAACCATCTACTTGCGTCTTACTTCGTACTTTCATACTCAGTTCATTGCAAATACTAAAGTCCCATTTAATAGTCAGGCGACTCTGAAACAAGAATGCCTCTGAGTAGAAATACAAGTGGCGCTATACAAGCCCCTTGTTACATTACATTACAAAATAGAGGCCTGTTGCACAGTTTATCACTGCATAACGTCAATCACAGGGTTCATTAACTAACTCATTACTGCTACTACTACTACTACTACTACTACTACTACTACTACTACTACTACTACTACTACTACTACTACTACTACTACTACTACCACCTGCCACCACCACTGCTGCTGCTGCTACTGCTGCCACTGCTGCCACTACTGCTACTACTGCTACTGCTGCTGCTGCTGCCACTGCCACCACTGCCACCACCACCACCACTGCCACTGCCACCACCACCACCACTACTGCCACTACTACCACTACTACTACTACCACTACCACTGCCACCACCACCACTACTACCACCACTGCTGCCACTGCTACTGCCACTGCTACTACTGCTGCTGCTGCTACCACTGCTGCTGCTGCCACCACCACCACTGCACCACCACCACCACCACTGCTGCCACCACCACCACTACCACTGCTACTACTACCACTACTACTGCTGCTGCTGCTACTACTACTACCACTACTACTACTACTACTACTACTACTACTACTACTACTACTACTACTACTACTACTACTACTACTACTGAGTCATTAATTTAGTTCATCAATTCATTCATATTACAATATGAAGATCCAGAATCGTCATCAAAGAAAACTGAATAAGTTATCAAAGCACACAGTTACAAAAACAACCCCCCAAGTTTTAACATAACATTCTAAGCCTGACGCCCTAACCCAACAGTAAAAGCACTGCTCTATAAATCAGTATTCAGTTTCTTCAAAAAATATAAATTGGCATCAGACAACTTACAGTTACAGACCCAAATTTTCGACCATCCTTGGGGTAGTATGCCGCCGTAGGCCGTACGGGCGAAAATCCAAAACGGTTGACCCACAGTGGGAGGGAGTTACGTCCTCACCAAATAGGCCCAATACTCAACGTACAACTATTTACTATCGATCGCCCACTGGCATGTCCTTACCATTGTCGCCTGGAGCGTGCAATTGCCGTACAAGCGTTCAAGCCCTCGATCGTCTATCCTCTCCCGCTGGCCGCCACCGACTGATTCTGAGCGATGCACCGTTGATTACCCTACGCAACACGTGTATTAGGTATCGGTTCGTTTAGCCACCTACCCACCCACCGCCTCACACACGCACACCGCCAATATTCCGTGGTGGTGGTGGTGATGATGATGATGATGATGATGATGATGATGATGACGAGAGAGCGAGAGAGAATGCCGCTCATCCCGTTGGCGGTCGCAGCCCACAAAGGCTCAATAATCGCATATATATATATATATATATATATATATATATATATATATATATATATATATATATATATATATATATATATATATATATATATATATATATAAATGCTTGCCCAGTTGACGGCTCTCTGTTCTCGACTGCACAACTCTAATGAGCCCGTTTGGAGAAGATCCCGAAAACTAACTGATTAAGCCTGACGTCCTACGAGGCGACCGATCGGCAAGCAATTGTTAGGCCTATAGAAGCGACAATGAGGAATTAGACCGAATGCGTTAATAATAATAATAATAATAATAATAATAATAATAATAATAATAATAATAATAATAATAATAATAATAATAATAGCGTCAACTGGTCTAGAGTTCTCTCCGATTCTTTGCCAAATCCTAGAGCCGCCACTGTTCTTTAGTACAGACATGCGATCACATAGGCCGACGTATGATGTATCAGACTACACGACACGTTCGATAATTTCAATGCTATTTGTGTGTGTTAGGCTTAATTCCCATTAAAAGTCGTCAGTGTCTTGTAAAGGAATAGAGGCTCGGACTACAGAAGGATGCGTCAACCAGGGGATTTTGTAAGCCTAAGTCCCCCAGTTTGTCTGGAGTAGACCAAGTCAGATTAGATTGGCGTACTATACAGCTTCACTGTCTATCACCGCTAACATGTCAAAGCGCAGCGAAACTTGGTACATCACGCAGACCATTTTAACTTCCCCTCCGGGCTGCGTCTTTTTTTCTGCAAAAAAGCAGAAGGTTTTGCATAGGGTTTAGGGTTAGGGGTTAGGGTTATGGTTAGGGTTAGGGTTAAATAACCCTAACCTTCACCCTGGCCCTCACCGCTAACTCTATCCCTAACCCTAACCCAACCCAAAAGTTGTCTTTGCTTTAGAAATATTCATTAAGAACGTCAGACCATTTTCAATAGCCTTCTGCCTTTTTGCAGAAAAAAAGACGCCTCCGGGCTGGCAGACTGCATATGAATAATAAACTCTCTGTCCGTCCAGATGTGGAACCACGGGTCGATAGAACATCTTTCGATTTCAGAACTGAGGTGCTATCGAGAGATCCACGAAGGTACACAAGAGTAGCCCCAATCTTTTTCATGCAAAGCTTAGAAGGTTAAAATTAGTAGGATGCTATAAAAATTTAGTCGTTTTACTTACTTACTGTCCGCTAATATTTTGTTGTCGACTTGTCGGAAGTGAAAAGAGATGCTCTTGAAGTTGATAAGTGGATTGTGGAACTGATGTTGCGCATGTTTTGAAGGTTGTTCCATTAGAAATGTTGACGGTTAACTGAATGGAAAGGACGGCGATGAATGACGAGAGGACGTCGTGCGTTCGTTTTTGCGGCGAAATGATTTGATCATTTGAGCTCCGAAGCGAACGTGCTTGAGAAGCGATGGCGCTGCAGTTGGCCTGTTGTTGTTGCTGGTGGTGTTGCTGCTGTTGTCGTAGGCGTAAAAGGATTCAGCCGTTCGACCAGCAACAACCCGTCTCTTCCCTGGCGGCCAACGGCGTCAACGGAATCGGCGAAATACAGCAACACCCGCAGCAAGACGCCGACCTGCAGGTCTGTTGTGATCACCACGGTCACTATTCCAGTACCTAGGTAAATGAGTAAGCGCAGTCTCGTGAGTTTATATAGCGCCTTTTAAAATTACTCCCGCAATGACTGTTTATTCTTAGGCGCTTAGTCTAAATTTGAAATGGCTTTAGCCAAAAGGTAAGATATGAGGTCGGTACGCTGTGACTTCCACTTCTATAGTGCTACCTTAGATCACTATTAACCCCTCAGCCTCGTCGACCCACACGTTCCTCATCTTACCTCACTCTGTCACGCCCACTGAACCAGTCATCCCTGAAAATTTGCAACTGTGCCTTCTCATATGCTGCACCTGAACTTTGGAACTCGATCCCAGCTTCCCTCCGCAGACTTGGACACTTTCAAACAATAAAATCTGATTCCTCATTTCCTATAATTCCTGCATTATCTCCTGAAGTCTTAAGGTCTAAGCTTAAATCCTTCCTTTTTCTAAAATCATTTCCTCCATAGCTGTAACAACTTAGCCTCACTGCCCTTCGGATATTGACTATTGCCTGGCTGATCATATATACCTTCCCCATAGGCTATAGCTATTTTAAGAAAGGCTGAGTGCCTAAGAATAAGCAGCTACTGTTGTGCTGCTTTCCAAGGCGCTATAGAAATCCACGAGATTTTACTTACTTACGATGGTAAACGCTGTAAGAGTTAGACATCTTCTGGCACTCTGACTGTCTCTGGAATGACTTGATCTTTTGTCGATGGATTTTGGGATGCCATCGATTGAGAACTTTTGAATATGAGAACTGGTGCTGCTGTAGATGTGGATTGTTATCATCATCATCATCATCATCATCATCATCATCATCATCATCATCATCATCATCATCATCATCATCATCATCATCATCATCATTATCATCATCATCATCATCATCATTTTTATTAATCACTAGATAGCATCTGAGTAGTTGTCTATAATGTGTTTATTTTCAGAGAAGTGCTGACGAAGTCAATCTAACAATTATCGATCAGTATTTCACATCAGAAGTGACTCCGCTTCATGAAGCTGCTGTTAATGGAAATGTTTCAACAATTTCAAAACTGCTCACATGTAAGATACTTTACTCTTTTACATGATGCATTTCAAATACGGTAATGTTAATGGTTGTTTGGTAGTAGGGATGTGCATGGTTAACTGAACAGCATTTAGCTAACCGCTTACACATAACCCAGTGTTTATTACCTTCTCTGGGGGCCCACAAAGTTTGAAATTTCCCTCCAAAATTTTTGACATTTTGGCAAGTAGTATGATTGTCCCAATGTCTGTTCCCCCCAAAAATGTTAAACTCCCCCCAATGTCTAGGTGGCTAGAATAAACACTACATATAACCGAACCGAATATGGTGGCCAAGTGTCATTTGCTCAGATGTTGCATTCTTCTTTGTTGAGCACTGACATGGTCATAGTTAGCTTGGAATTTGGCAAGATTGATTTTTAGCACTTCATAGTGCTTCATAGCACTTGGATAAGGTTAAGGTCCTCTTCCATTCAACTTCTGTAGATCAGCATTTGGCTTCTGTGGTTAGCCGGTTAGAAGATTCAGTAAAACAATTAGTAAATTAATCAAAAAATGCATTGATGCATGGTAGGTGAAGGCAATGCTGCCCCTATGTCTTGTCGAGAAAAGCAGCATAGATTTGTGTCTAGCAAACTGGGGGTTAAGTCTTAGCGCTATAATTCTGTGCTCTCGAACGTCACTGTATTGCGCAATTGCAGCAAATTCGGTTGACGTCGATGCTGGTGATAAGTTCGGACGGACTCCGCTGATGTTCTGCATTCTCGTGGATCGGATGGAGTGTGGCGAGACTGTTCTGAGGGCCGGTGCCAGCGTGAACAAAAAGGACGATCTTGGTAGAACGGCTTTGCACTGGGCCGCTCAGAAGGTGGACATTAGTAATTTCAACGATAGAACGTTATTTTTCCCGTTCGCTGTGATTCTAATGATTCGTTGTTGTGCTATCGAGTCTCAATGATCCACTCGATTGGTGACTATGTCCTACTATTGGAATACAGTGGACCCCACTTAATCGCATACTGCTTTTATTTATAACCCGCATAATCGTTTTAACAACATAAAACTGATAGTGTTTTGTTATCAGACGCCCCGTTATTATTATTATTAATTGCATAAGCAATTATTATTATTACTAATGCAATTATTATTTTCACTTACATGGTTATGCATACTCATTTTATTTATACATGCGTTTTATTTATACATACTGATATCCTTTATTATTATTATTATTATTATTATTATTATTATTATTATTATTATTATTATTGTTATTGTATTATTATTTGACCTGGATCTTGTGTAATTGTAATTTGATGTGTCATTGGCTGATGCTTTTATTCATCATGAAGTGGCACTATAGAAGTTCAAGATTAGATTAGAGTATATATGACTATTAAAAAGGTTTGGCAGTGCTGTAGAAGTGGGTACTGCCACCTTTCTGGTACCAATTATCCTGACAGATACTGATTTTCTCAGTTCACAGTTTTTGATATTGCATAATTATGTGCTCATTCCAAATCCAGCCAAAACTGTGTAAATCGATTCTGTGCCTTGGTTGTAATTATTTGAGTGAAATCTATAAACCTACTTATTTCAAATTTTACTCAGATTATGGTTTTTTTATGTGCTCATGAGTTTCAGCCTTGACCCTCACCATACCCATGGTTCTGTATTTTGCATTTGAATTGTGGGGCATGTTTCATCAGGGTGAATTTTTGCTTTATTCTATCATACCTGAAGTGTCCAACAATTTTCCAATTTGCATTTCTGAAATGGTTTCACTTAGTTCTTACTTTTTATATTTAAGTGTAGTTGTCAAACAATAAACTTTACTCACGAATGAAATACAGTGGATCCCACTTAATCGCATACCGCTTAATTGCATAACCCGCAAATCGAAATAACAACATAAAAACCGATTTTGTGCGTATGAATATCAGACGCGTGTTAAAATTGATCTGTTAAAAATATCTTTTCATTTAATAAAATATCTTTTATTTAATAATATTTTTCCTAAATTAATCAGGCAATGGAATTAATAAGTAATTGATGGTTTTTGGTTTTTATTTGGCGTGTAATATTGCTTGTATTACTATGCTGGTATTTGATAATGTTTCAGTTGTACATTGATTTGATGTTTTCTGTGAAGGGCAGTTTCAGTTTTCTGAAACTCCTGCTGAGTAAAGGTGCCAACTGGAATGAGAAAGACAATGAAGGAAGAACTGCTATGCATCTCTGTACGCGCCATAAGTCTCTGAAGTGCCTAGCGCTTCTTACCAAACATCTACAGTTGGGCGCTGTTGACGATCAGGACAGCAATAAGGTGACATATTTGGCACATTTAAAAGCTTTTATTTGAATTTTTGAACTAGCTTTTCTTGTGTTGCAACATGAGTAAACTTTGCTCATGCATGGTTTGTCTGACTTGACTGCATTTAGTGGGAATGTGGAGAAATGTAAGTTTTGCAGTATGAAGTATGAATGATTTGATAATTTTCATAGCAAATTGTGGCAGTAGTGAACTAAAGACAACATCGAACTGATAAGGAAAACCAGAAACAGAGAAGAGTGGAAATCCATGGTCGCCGATGTAGCAATACATGGCACACGAAGAAGAAAGACAAAAAGTGTTATGTTATTTGCTAACTGATGTGAGATAGATTTACAAGTGTCTGGATTCAATTGGGTAGCGATTCTCGAGCCTTATTGTACATTTGAACCGACATTTGTTTTTGTTTTTCAATCAGTTTTTCGGAATAGAATCGGAGGTAATATTTTTGACCCGGTGACCTTTTCTTCGATGCTTTTAAATTTGCAGAGAACTGCTTTACATCTGGCCGCTTCTTACGGCAATCTTGAGCAAGTAAAAATGCTCATAAAGCAGGGTTCCAACATCGGCATACCTGATGTTGAGGGCAAAACGCCCCTGCACTGGGCTGCCAGTTGTCACGACCCACAGGCCGTTGGCTGTGTTCAGCTGATCCTGGTAAGCATTCGACAGCAGTTTTCTGTAGCCTTGGATTAGTTCTGTTGACCCCTTAACTGGGCAACTATTTGTAACTCAATGTAAAATGGATGAGCGTTACTCGGGGCACCCAGTTAAGGGGTTAATGACCCTGCCTCACTGATTGCCACCTTTTGTCTATGGCTGTTTCAAATTTAGACTAAGTCCTACTGTGGTACTGCTTTCAAAAGCGTTGTGTACAAATTCATGAAATTTTACTTACTTATTTTGACTTGATTGTGAATGCTATGTTTTTGTGGTTCTATTCACTGAATTGCTATCTTCCTGTGTTTTATTATTGAGTTTTTCAAATCTGAACTGACTATCCTCCTGTGTTTTATTATTGAGTTTTATACAAATCCAAATTAAGAGATTGGTTAATACAATTGATGTAAGATATTACCAGTAATGCTTATTAGATATAGTAATGCTTATGCTATGGTTCCTTGCACATATAATAATTACTGCTTTTTACTATACAAAATTAACCATAACTTTTGGACAGAAAACGAGTATTTTTATTGTTTTCTTTCAAACCAAATTCATCTTCCATCTGATCCTTTATGACCAAAGAGTTTTTTAATGACTAGAAGTGTGATATTTCTTAGGAAACCACTCCAAGTGTGATCAATTGGCAGGACTATGATGGATGCACTGCACTCCATCTGGCTGTTGCAGATGGAAATGTGGAAGTAGTGAAAGCATTGGTATGATTATGAGTGCTTACTTCTGTATGTGAATGTTGTCATATTATCTTACCAAAATCACTATATTTGGCAGCTCTGTATGTATGTATGTATGTATGTATGTATGTTTGTTTGTTTGTATGTTGTGTGTATGTGTGTATGTTTGTGAGAATGGGTGAGTGAGTGATTGTGAGTGAGTGTGAGTGAGTGAGTGTGAGTGAATGGGTGTAAATAAGTATAAATAATTGTATACTGCATTATTCAAATTATTTCAGTAACGTTTGATGTACTGATGATGATTCTGGTGTCTTATTTAATATATTTTTCTATAATTTTGTGGAAAGTTTGTTTAAAAGCCAATAGAATCCATGATTTCTTTGTCTTTTCTTAAGACTTGATCAGACTATAAAGACAGCCATTTTTTAAAATCTTTCAGATTGCACTGGAAGCCTGTAGCGTGTCTGCTTTAGACAATATGTTTCGAACACCATTACATTGGGCTGCTGTTTATGGTAATTACTATTTATGTTTTCCTATTTCTCACACCTGAACAGTTGTAATCAAACCCTGATAGGACTTTAGTGTACTGCTTTAAACAGCATTATCGGGGAAAACTGAAGATGCTTTAGCCAAATTATATTTTTAAGATATTGTTAATATAGTTGATTGTATGCAGCTGTAGTCCCCTTCATTGAAAAATATGTTTGAAATGGGTTTGGTTATGTTGATAAAATGCAGTTTTTAATTGCAGTCTGAATGAAAGTAATCCAATAGTTTGATTTGGAAAATTTCCAGGTGTTTTGGTAGATTATATGACTGTTGACTCATCACCAAAACATTTTAGACTGACTTGGCCAGTTGCGATTGTTGTTTGTCTTGCCTCTTTCATCATCATCATCATCATCATCATCATCATCATCATCATCATCTCACTTACGTAGCCAGCAGGGGGCTGTTGCGTTGCCTCAGAACCGTGGCCACGAAGGATGGCATGACGCCACAGAGTGGTGGGAGGAGTGTTGTTGCTGTCCCGGTGGAGTTGGTTGACCCATCAAATCCTTGGTCGACCATGAAGGATCGGGACGATGACCACGTGACACGTCAAGATGGGTGCTAAGGATCCGATGTGGTCGAACAAGGCCAATCGGCGTTTGATTAATTAGTAGCTCGGCGAGTGGAGGCACTCACAGCTCGGGTAAGGACTTCTTGATAAAATCGTGCCTCTCTGCCTGTTTGCATTAATTGATTTTTGAAAATGTCTATTCTCTGTAATTGCTTTTAGGCCATTCGCAGATAGTGTCCATGTTGTTGGACAGGAAGGCCGATATTGCCAGCTCTGATGCCATCGGTGCCACGCCGTTGCACTACGCAGCGCAGAACGACTTAGCAGTTAGCGCTTACTATGTTCCTTCTCAGTATTACGATTTAAACTAGCGAGTCTGTGACGTTAGAACTGCCAGTAAATGAACATTTTCATTCTGCTTTGATGCCGCCTTCCCATTAGGCTGTTGTAAATTCGTTTTGTTATTATAGTGCTGAATTGTGCAATACTCAATAAATTATCAGCCAAAATAGCAGGATTTTTGTTTATCCTTACACTTGCTTAGTCCTTAAAGCTTATGTAGTGCAGCAGACCGGACCATGTGATCAATGCAAATTCCGTTGGCTGTTTTGAGAAGCTCCTAAAGACACACGTATTTAACATATCTTATAAGTGACTCCTCTGTAAAGCACTCTTGACTTTAGTTCCAGTTACGTTACTGCGCTATATAAATTGTCTTAAATAATAATAAAAACAATAACAGAAGTTATATCGAGTATCGGTATTTGTTGAATGTCTTTTGTATTCGGTTTCTTTTCCGACTTCTTCTGCTAAGGTAATGTATTTTAATATATATGCATAGGATATTGTATTCTAGATGGCTACCGGAATATTTGTACAAATCTCTTCGTAGGAGGCAGTCGAAGTGTTTCTTTCTCGAGAGTCCGCAAAGGACGAACCGGACATCGACGGCCGGACGGCATTCATGTGGGCGGCCAGCCGTGGAGCCAACCAAGTGATTAGCTGCTTTTTGAAGTATGGAGTTGACCTACTGCAGACCGACAAGACTGGTGCAACTGGTAAATACTTTACGTTTTTTACGTTGAAGAAATATTGACGTAATGCCATATAACGTTATCGAGTATTTAGGCAGTCGTATGTCGATGGAAGATGGTTAGATTGGCATGATGAGGATCTCGAAGCAAGTGGAATATATTTGTTCACGGGAAGGCAGAAGGAAGACAGGGATTGATTCTGGAGGAAGTAGCTAGAGGTTGAGAACAATGGACAGATGTCATAGAGAAGTCAGTGATTGGAAATAGGATGATGACTTGACGTGACATGACATTGATAGCTGTATATCTGGCTGTTGTGTAGAGTTTAGTTGAAATTTTATACTAGGAACCTATTGCTTATAGAATTGTAAATTTTTATATATGCTTGCCTGTTTTTTCACAAATTCTGAAATAATATTAACTGAGAAAAAATTTATGATTTTCCAAAAGAAAAATGCTGCATGGTTGTTGTCTGTAATTATATGTGAGTTCATAGAATTTGTTTGGAATGGATTTTAGACTATGAAGTGCAATATAACATAATGATTGAAAATCATGGCACTGTTTCAACTGCATTGTTTAGAATTGAAACTATTGATATTTTAATGTCTAAATTGCAGTATATCTGCCCGTCATTTATGTACTGATTTCAGGAAATGTATCTCTTTCTGATATACAGGGTGGCGCAAAAAAACCGGACCGGTCACATTTAGGTTTGCATTTAATATAGTCCGGTTTTTTGGGTGATACCCTGTATACAGTCTGAATTCTTTCGGCATTTCTGGCATTCCTAATTTCAGTTCTTCACACGGCAGCCATGGCGGGACTGGCAAACACCGTTCAGCTTCTTCTCGACAGCGGAGCGCAGGTCGACGTTCCCGATCTGTCGAAGCACACGCCGCTCCTTCGCGCCTGCGAACTGGGCCACGCAGACGTCGTTCAGACTCTGATCGATTGCGGCGCCAAAGTAAACATCGAGGACCAAGATGGAAGGTCACCGCTGCACTGGTTCGTAGCGGAAGAATGTCTTTTAGATAATCACGTTTCTTTGTTTTGTCGCTGCCACTTTTTGACTTGGCGATCGCCGAAGCGATTGCCATTATTATTATTATTATTATTATTATTATTATTATTATTATTATTATTATTATTATTATTAGCCAGGCGATTTCTATAGCGCAATAAGCATGGCAAAAGTGGCCAAAGTCAAGAGCGCTTTACAAAACTACATATATACCCGATGGTGAATAAGTAAGTCTTAAGATTATGTAGAAAAAATTTCAAAAGAGTCAGAGTTTGTGACATAGTCCGGTAGTGAATTCCCCAAACCTAACCTTTTTGGACGGGAGAGGCACAAGCAAATTTGACTCGACTGCCAGATCTTAGCAGCCGACGTCGTTCCAGCGTCGTGGTCCGCTGTAGGAAGGAGGCCATGTTTATGTATTAATGCTATTCTGTGATGCTGCTGCTGCTGCTGCTGCTGCGTCATAATAGTGATGACTGGGACACAAGTAAAAATTAATCTTTCTCCGTGTGAGGACGACGTAGCAAGAATTAAATCTGGCATGGAGTTACAGAGAATATAGAGAGACCCTAAACATGATGCAAATCAAAGAATTTGAGTGCAGTAGTTGATATATACTCATAATATATGTGTGCTTTACTTATTCTTATATATTTAAAAGAATTTTATTATCGTTATTATTATTATTTATTATTTAAAAGAATTTTTTGATGTCCTCAGTGTATGTATGTAGTGTGTATGTATATATACCCTTGGTGTACATGTGTGTGTGTGTGTGTGTGTATATATTATTATTATTATTATTATTATTATTACAAACATTTATAAAGTTTGCAGTGCAGCAAAAAAGAGAGAGTCTTTAGCCTCTTTCTGAACAAAATTATGTACTCTGTTATCTTTCTTTTAGGGCAGGGCTTGGTGGTCATGCATACATCTGCCAGATTTTGCTTAAGCATAACATCAACCCAAATGTTCGAGACTCAGTCGGGTGAGTCTTGCGAATCTTTTTTTTATTGAAAATGAGGATGTTAATCGGATGTCTCTGAGAAATTCATTGATCACGAGGAAAATATTTTGTGGAACCCTGCTTAAAGCTTTTTCATTCAAAGCCTCTTGTTATGCATAACATGTCATCATTGTTATTATTATTATTATTATTATTATTATTATTATTATTATTATTATTATTATTATTATTATTATTATTATGTTATTAGTGTGTGTGTGTGTGTGTGTGTGTGTGTGGAGAATGTTCCTGCCTGGGAAAAATTGTCCAGTAATTATTATCCTTCATTGAACGCTAGGCTGTTGTTGGTTCTTGATGTAAAATCACAGCACTAAAAATAAGTAAGTAGTGTGCTACTGGTGAATTTTTAGATGCATTGTTATTGTTATAATTTTAAATGTTTTCTTCTTTGTCTCTTAGTCGAACCCCTCTCCATTGTGCATCTTATGGAGGCTTCATCAACTGCATGTCAACTCTGATCGAGCACAAAGGGGACATAAACATCCAAGACCGAGAGGTTCGTCTTTAATTTTACCCTTCGTCCCGACATGCACTGCACTGCTTTACAATTTGGGCATAGCCAGGAATTTGATTGGGGGAAGGGGGGCAGAGGTATAGATCTTCTAAAACTTTGAAAATCTTAAAAAAACACATTGAAAATTGGGAGGTAGTCTGATTTTTGGGGGTATATATACCGATATACCCCCCCCAATCACTACACCCCTGTTTACAATGATTTCAGCAGAAAATGGTGAATATTTAGTCTCTGCTAAGTGCAGTCAATATAGTTTATTACATGTAATTCTTGAGTTATGTTATGGAATGTCTTTTACACCACGCGATTTTGATTGCATTTTAGGGCATGACGAGTCTTCACTGGGCATGCAGTAAGGGGCATCTGGATTCTGTGAAACTGTTACTTCAGAACGGTGCCATTCCCAACAGCATGGAATTTACCGAAGACAGGTATGGGCAAATTTTATGATTTTTTTCCTGTAGCCATTACTGTCTGGTTTGGTTTGTTTGTGGAAACTTCTGCTGGAATATGTCAGAGATTTTTTTGTAGAAGATGGAATACTTTTTATGTGCAACTGAGGTGAGCATATGTATTGAAAATCTTTTATGGGCTTCTGAATATTTGATGACCCTCAGGATAGAATGACCCTGCCTGAAAATTCTTCACAAGCATTTACTTACTTACTTATTTTTAGGACTGCACTTTAATGCTTTGAACAGCACTACCACCTATTTTGTGTTGTCGTCTGTGTATAATGTATTTTCATCGTTGCTGCATTTTACGATGTGCCGTTTATACATAATGAACGGGTACACCGTAAGCCCAAACGATTACCGCCGCTGTTCACGGTGGCCGAGTACATTTACGTTCTGTAGTTTCGTTCATTTCTCGATGTTATTTCTGTTATGCGTTTAGATACACGGCACTTGATTATGCGTTGATGGGTGAGCATTATGAGGTCTGCCAGTACATGATGGAGCATGGCGCGCTGTCCATAACCAGCATACAGGACATTGCTGCGCGCAAAATCCAGGTCAGCTGCAGTAATATCAGCATAAGGTTGACGACATGTTGGGGTTGGGTTTTTTCTTGGGGACTGGACTTGGCAAGGGAGCTGCAGATTGAAAAAGTTTAGGAACCACTGGTCTAGATTGATAAAATCCAGAATACTGGTGCAGTGCTTAAGACATTATTTTGAAAGTTAAAGTGCAGAAGCCTATAGACCACCCTGTCATTGTACCGAAATAACAAAAAACGTGGAGTAAGTTGGTTCTACTGGGTTCTGTTGCAGTAAATACGATAGAAATATTAGCAATTACCCGGTAATTAACCCATCTACTCTATTTGCATGCACTCGCATGAATGCAACATGTCACTACGCTTGATATGCTGTATTTTGCTTTGAACCAGAAGAATTCTCTTAGGCCAGAACCGTGAATGCCTAGTCTTAATTAATTAGTGATTTTGTAGATAGTGCTTGTACGCATTGGGATTTCAACTTAATATTTACTCGACTTCTGTGATAACGTTCCAAATTCTGAAGTTGTCTTTCTTTGTGAATGCATCAAGGCTTGGTTCAGAGGCTACAAAGTTAAAAAGACTTTCCTCGAAAGAAAGAAACTTCTCATGAAGCACGAGGAGCTTAGAAAGAGAGCGAGGTAACCTTAGTTAGATTCAGGATCTTCTCTTCGTCGTTAGGTCGACCAACGGCAATGACAAGTTGATGTTGCCGATGGTAACGTTGGTAACTGGTTCCCTTTGGAGCCCAGGATCATTGAAGGTGCACAGATCTGGTACAATTTGGTCCTCAGAACTTTAGTCCCTAAAGCTGAGGCCCAATGGTATCCAGTAGCCACTGGGCTGCACAATTGCTAGCAGACCTTTGCTTTTGTACAGTTGTTATTACATACATATATGTATTTATATAGTATAAACATTGAACCATAGAGTTGGGTATTTGCTTTAAATGGAAGCAAGTTTTTGTCATTTGCGATTTTTATAAATAGGAAATGAATCTGATCTATGGTTTCTATTTGCATCTTTGGAGAATCATTGATTCTGGAAAAATGCCAATGCACAAAGTGGTCGCCAGACAGGATTTGTGGCTAGATTTTAGCAGAATTCTGATTGACTGACATCTTTTTTGTAAAACCCTTCTTTCTGTATGAAGATTTGTTGGAGAAAATAGGTTTTTATTGCTTTTGACAGTGGTTTCAAGCTATGTGCATTGATTAGTCAACAAAATTTAGATCTGACTAGAAACAATATGCATACATTAAAACTCATATTTGTTCATGGACTCTGCATATGAAGTGGTTTTAAACGAATTTTACTGTATATATAGGGGAATAACGGTAGTACTTCTGCACCATGTTATTAACGTTTCTTCGTTATCTGCAGGCAGAAGGCAGCAGAAGAGGAATGCCGAAGAAAGGAGAAAGGCTTGAACATGTCAGACCAGTTGCCCGACAGAGACCACTTGACGGGTTCAGTGGACGACGACCTGCCTGGCAGCAGGTGACAAACGTTTGACGGAGGGAAATTTCGAAACTAGTCTCCGTCTCTTTCTCTACGGCCAGAAATCTGGACGTTCGGTATTGACGATGTCGTATCGGTGGGCGCGTTTTCTTCCCGGACTTAAACTAACGAGTGCCAGACGACCTTAGCTGAACTTTTGTTGTTCGAAGAAGACATCTCGGAGAGATTTCGCTGTGTACGGCTGAAAGTTAATTGACTTCCAGGCATCGTCTTCTTCTTGTATTGCTGCAGTTTTGTTTGTCTTGAACAGCTTGGCAAGGATGCAGGTGAGTAGAACTTTTTAAAAAATAATTTCATTATGCTATAGGTATAGAGTAAGGAATAGTTTGACTGATCTGTGTTTTTATCTCCTCGGCTTTCAGTAGCATGCATCTTATTCGTGACTGCTATTTTTGTTTAAATTGGCAGTTTTCTTTAAAACATTTATATAGCGCATTTCTGAATAATGGATGCCTCGGGCACATGCCTGTGTAATATACTCACAATAAAAATAAACTGGTTTAATTAAATGATGTGATTGCCTTTAGAAAATACCATGATTTCTTATATGTAGGCATTTTGATTAGCATTACCATTAAGTCTGCCATTATAAGCCAGGCCATTAGCTTACTCTCAAGATGAAGATATAAAGTGAAATTGATTTCTATTGTATGTTTTAAACATTTTATTTTGCAGTGGCGATATGAAACAGGAACAGTGGCAATACAGCGCGTCTGCAGATGGACAGTGTTTAATCAAATGCCGTGTCTTTTTCTACTGGAAATGTTTGATTATTTCTTGTTATTTGAAACAACAGTTCACTTCAGTTCAGTTTGATTGTGGTTTTGTGATAGTTGCTGCACCTCTTCCCTGTACATTATATGATGCCCATTATTTGTAAGTTTGAATGATATGCTTGGCTGCAGATTGTAGATAGCCTCTACAACAAATGACTATTACATGTATATGTTAACCCTTTTGTTGCTGTAGCAACCCTACCCCCAATACTTGCATAGGTAAAGTGAAATTGTCATTGAGAACCATCTATTAGTATGTTTAAATACCATTGCAGCATTCTGGACTGACATGCAATATTTTTATACGTAGCCCGAAGGGTCAAGGAAAGCGGCTAGGTTTAGAAAGCCTTTGGGCCAAAGGGTGCAGCAGCGAAAGGGTTAATGAATGTGTGTGCATGACTGTTTTATAAGTGCCTTTCACAGCAGTCGCTATGGTAGCAATCATGCATTTTAAGTTTGAATCATATTTTCAGGTATTTAATATAAATGTTAACTTAAATGTGATGATTTTGTTGCAAATATATATATATACATGAGCTTTTATCGTATCGTGGTGTGTACTAAAAAATCTTGTTTGCATTGTTAAAATTGTATATTTTAATCAATTGTTTATTTTCATTTCAAAAAAGCATTGTTTCACACGATGGCTGCACAATATCTGCATTTTTTGGTGCAAGACTTATGTATTTTACAATCAGATCAGAATGTTGTACTTGCCTGTGGAATACTTAACTGCTGTTATTTGATATAAGAATTTTGTTACAGTTTTTATTTTTCTCACAGATCTCAGTTTAAATGAGTATTTTGGTGTACAGTTATTGGCAAATATCAATGCAAAAGCTAATTTCCAAAGTTCTAATTTCTGCTATTACACACATTTAGCAGTTTATTCTTTCACTTTTTTGCAGTTGCAAGAAACTTGTGCAATCAACTTTAAAACGTTACCTAATACATTCTAAGTAGTTTCATTGGTGCTGTCAAACTCAAGTGTACAAATCATAGACGTGAAACATTGTACTGTATCCAGTTACAAAGGCTTCTAAATCAGGGGTTATATCTTACTGACTCCCTGTATCTCAATCTTTGGGTGCTAGAAATCTCAAGAACTTTGGTAATTTTGTTTTCCTGTTTAGTCTATCGACTGGATTTGTCAAGCTTGGAATTCTTTACATTGCTAAGCAATTTAAACACTTGGTGACAAAGTTGTTATGCAGTAAAAATTATGAAATACCTGTAATGTTTGCTTCAATTATTTCATCTGTGCCTAGATTGGAGGTTGAAATTCAAAAATAAATTCTTTCTGAAATAGAAATACTTAAACCAGAGTGTCTTTATGATTTATGACATTTGCTGAATGGCCCAGTAAATATAGGCTTTTGATTTAGTGGCAGGTTTGGTACAATATACATTACTATATGATGATTTACACAGTCGCTTGATAATCTAGTGTAGTGACCTATGAATCTAACGACCTTTGCTTCTCTGATCACGACATTCTTGCTACAGTTATTTTAACGTTAGATAAAGCTTAAAATTAAGGAGCTGTTGCTGAACTACACGTGACGGCGATGCGCTGCTTGGTATTACGAGAATCTACTCACTTACTTCTTTCTGCTTCAAGACACCGAACAAGAATCAATGTGCGACTATTTTCGGAGAATATTTTATTAATCGAATTAAAGAAATCGTCGAAAATATTTAATTTAAAAGCGAGGATCATGACCGACATCGAGACGAACGACGTCGAAATCGAAGAGCTGAAGGAGGAGGCGAACGAACTGATCATCGCCGACGACAAAACCGCTCAGCAGAAGAAGAAAAAGAAGAAGAAATGCAAAAGCAAGAACGCCACCAAAGCGTACGACGTATTTTAAGCCATTAGTGCTTCTGTGATTCATATGATTGATGGACTTTTCGCAGTCGGGACTTTTCACCTTTCCCCAAGCCAGTACTTTTCCCTCTGGACGTTTCGCCGCTAGGACGTTTGCCCTAGCATGGACTATTAGTCCTCGAAATTATATATAACCAGGGTGCGATTTGTGACCTGGAGCAGTGGGGGATATGCCGAGCTTGGAGTGATATAGTTGTTGCCTGTTGGGGGAGTGTAGCAGTGGGGGGATGTAGCAGTAGGGGGATGCAGTTGGGCCGTGGGGGGAATAAATCTCCCCTTCCCCCTACAAATCACGCCCTGTATATAACGACCAAGAGGAATATATGAGTGGCAGTGGTTTCCTGCATAGGAGAATCCTATTAAACCATGTAAAATATATTATTAGTATTATTATTATTATTATTATTATTATTATTATTATAGGACTCCATGCGATTAAGCTGGTTATGCAGATGACTTTTTCTCGGGATTGTTATTAGGCTCTGGATAAAATTTTTGTGTTATATAACGACAGGCCTCACTATTAAGTCCATCATACAGTAGACTGTCTTATGTCGTGTAGCTGTTCTTATTGCCTAGAAATCAGAGGGGCGAATCGTCCAGACTGCGGGAGAAAATTCCTGAGGGAGGGAGAAAAGTCCTGTTACTAGCCCAGATGATTTGATGCTGTCATGGATGGAGTTTGGCTTTTGACCTGGAGGGCTAAACCCTAGTAGCGGTTCTAGCTGAAAAACACTGGGGGGGAGCAAAGTCTGACGAGCAAAAAAACCAGGCCATTGTGCATTGTGCCTGTTCAACAACTTCTAAAAAACTATCTGATGAGAAAAAGGTCATGAATAATAACAAACCAATAACCAAAAAGGTCATTACGCATGAAACATTTTGGGAGGATTTTTGGGATGTTCATGGGGGCTTGGCCCCCTATCACCTGATAAACTTCGCCCATGATTGTTATTGATTAAGAATTTAATATTTTGAGGGGTGTAATAATATAAAGACTAGCTTATTTAGAATTAGTAGTGACATTGCATAGAGGATGCCGTTGATCTAGATTTTATAAATGAATTTGATGAATCACCTCACAATATAATTCATGACCAAGCTTAAAAAAACTTCCAACTTTTTAGACATTGCAGTAAAATATTTGTTATCTTGAGTTTCAAGTCATTAAAAAAGCATGAAGCAATTTTTTAAAATAAAATATTGACAGCTTTATACTTAAACGAGTCAGTCCTAAAGCCAGCTAAGCTTTATTTTTATATATATATTGTATAAAGCAAATTGTTAGAATAGATGCTGAGAATGGACTCCTGTTACATGACTAACGAGTGTTATATTATTTTTTATCATCTGTTCTAGAGAGCAAGTTCTTTATGATAATGAAAATGACATAGCGGGTGAAAATGAGTCAGAAATGCCGAAGGAGACAAAGAATGAACCTTCACCAGAAAAATCTGGAGCAACAGAGGAATGTAATGAAGATGAGGAAGAAGAAAAGTCTGGCGCTGGAGGAGAAAACATCAAGAAGAAAAAGAATCGGAAGAAAAAACCTAAAGCGGCCAAACCGGAGCAAACTGTTCCACCATCTATACCAATTATCGACCTGTTTCCGGATGGAGGTCCGGTTGGAGAAATACAGGAGTATGCCGTCGGCGCCGACAGCAACATGGCTAAAGATAGATTCACGTCGGAAGAGGCAAGAGCTCGCGACCGGGTTCAGAACGACATGTACAAGGAGGTCAGGATAGCCGCAGAGGCTCACAGACAGACGAGAAAGTACATGCAGACGATTATTAAGCCAGGACTGAAGCTGATTGACCTCTGCGAGACTCTGGAAGGCATCGCCCGGAAGCTGATAAAAGAAGACGGTCTCCATGCCGGTCTGGCCTTCCCGACGGGCGTTTCCATTAACAACTGTGCCGCGCATTACACTCCAAACAACGGCGACATGACGGTACTCCAGTACGACGACGTGATGAAGGTCGACTTCGGAACCCACATCAACGGCCGGGTCATGGATTGCGCGTTTACGGTGGCGTTCAATCCGCGATACGATCCGCTTCTCGCCGCCGTAAAGGCCGCGACGAACACGGGGATCCGCGAGACCGGGATCGACGTGCGTCTCTGCGACGTCGGAGAGGCCATCCAGGAAGTCATGGAATCCTACGAGGTTGAGCTCGACGGGAAGGTGTACCCGGTGAAGAGCATACGCAACCTGAACGGTCACTCGATCGCGCCGTACAGGATCCACGCCGGTAAGACGGTGCCGATCGTCAAGGGAGGCGACGCGACCAAGATGGAGGAGGGCGAGTTCTTTGCCATCGAGACCTTCGGAAGCACCGGAAAGGGTCACGTCCACGACGACATGGAGACGTCTCATTACATGAAGAACTACGAGGCCGGCCACGTCCCGATCCGAGTGACAAAGTCGAAGCAGCTTCTCGGAGTGATCGACAAGCATTTCGGCACGCTTGCATTCTGCCGTCGGTGGCTCGACCGTCTCGATCAGACCAAGTATCTGATGGCGCTGAAGAATCTGTGCGATCTGGGAATCGTCGATCCGTATCCTCCGCTCTGCGACATCAAGGGCTGCTACACCGCTCAGTACGAGCACACTCTGTACCTCCGACCGACCTGCAAAGAGGTGCTGACACGCGTGAGACGATTACTAGTGACTCGGCGGAGATGGTTTTTGGTGTCCGAAAGACAAAGACAAAAGCTTTCGGATTTAAATTTGGATCTTAATTTGCTTGAACCTAACCCCGGCTACACTAATGTGAAAATTTGTTTTGCACAAGATTACCTTATTTTTCCCTTTCAAACTGACATTCATCTATTATTATTATTATTATTATTATTATTATTATTATCGTCCTCATACCATTTTTATTCATTTCAGCCAGAATTTGAAATGGCAGTTTTTTGTGTTGCTTAATTTTGGCTTAATCATTCAAATGTATTTATAATAAAGTAGCTGTCAGTAACTTTGAACTGCCTAAGAATTCTTGGAGTAGCAGGCTTCAATCACTTAGAAATGAAGATATATGGCAGCAGGTTGGGCTAAAGAATGCCATCATGGACAAAATCAGGAAAAAGGCCAACATGGCAGCATGAAAACGGGATGAAAGACTCGAGACTTCCCAAAAAAGCACTCTACAAACACAAGGAAGGTACAAAAGGAAGAGGCAGGCCCAGAAAAAATGGATAGGCACCGTAAAATAAGATCTGAAAGAAAAATGCAACTGACAACTGCAGAAGGAAGAAAACTGACAAGAGACAAAAAACCGGGAAATGTTTTCTGACTAGCTATTGCCACCACTAAAGAGTTGGCAGAAAGCAATTATGATGATGAACTTTGTCAGTAGTTGTGAAATTGTCTTTTATTTTTGACTGTCCATAGCTTAAACAACATTTTAAAAACTGCATTTGGAAATCTCCTAAATGACGATAAGGTTGTCAGAATTTTACTGTCTCCATTTTTGACATTTGTATAATTGTCTCATTGTTCATGAATTTGAAAAGTGAGATGATAATATATATAGTAGTTTTTTTTTGAGTGAATAAAATTTCAAACTCTAGTTCGATTACTTATAATTCTCGTTACTCTTAAGAAAAAGTGCAAGTGTTATGTTTTATTTCTATCATGAAACTCGTGCTTTTGTGGAAAACCTGGTTTTACAGTTGTAAGCTTGTTTAGAATGGCATAAATTTTTAGGAGCACATTGCATTGTGTGTATGCAATACATTGGGCAACCCTTATAATGGGTTTATCTCCATTCTCGACTGTTGTACCATCATCACAACCATGACACACGACAGTGTTGCTATATAGGATTTAAAAGCTGCTGCCTTTGTTTTTCAACTGATCACATTCTATCTTTGTAAATATTTTTTCAGTACTCATTAGTATTCGTACATACATTGTGTATGATAGCTTTGAAAATCTTTTTCTTCAGATTTCTTATGCCAACGTTTATAAGAGAAGTTGAGTTGAAAGGATTAAATCAAGAATGAATGTTCTGATTGAACGAGTCAGTTACTGTAGTTCTTTATAATTAGCATTTAGAGATGCAGATTGCTGTGCATTTTAATTATTAATTAGTTAATTAGCTCAGTTGGTATTTTAGTCTAATGCATGAATACGTAATAGCTGCAACTAATGAGTTTTCAGTGTAGTATTCAGACCCAGAAATTACCACAATTTCCAAATCAGAAGTTCATGAAAGAATCTTCCTAAATCATCTTCATAGCACAAAATAGTGGTCTGCCAAAACTTCAAGAAATGCAAATACCTGGTAAGATCCCCAAGTAGTACCGGGTAACTTCCTTAAATAAAGGCACAACAATAATACAAAATAAAAGTTTTAATTCATAAATTCCATATTAACAGCAAAATGTTGGTTCTAAATTCTAATTCTAAGTTTCAATTCTGGTTTTCATTATGCAGTTGACGGTTTCCTTTGTTAAAAAGTTCAATCCATTAATAAATATAAGCGAATACAGTTGCAAATAAACAAGTAAAGCTTTACAAAATTAATGTCATCTGGCAGTAATAACTTGAACACAGCACCATTTCCACATTTTCAATATTATAACGTAACTTCTCAGCAATTACGAGTAATTTACTTATTATAATGAAGCATAGATGCAAATACCTTATGTATAATTTTTACATTTTTGCTGTTTTTTTTGCATTTTAACGAGAAATACATGCAAATTCAACGTAAAATCCAGTAACTAAAGGATGACATTTGCCACGGGATTTTATAAAATATCAAAAACAAATTTTAAAATACAAGATCAAGTACAAAGAATAACTCTGAAACAGCATTTCAAACAAATTTTGCAAATACTCGAAAAATGACTACTAGCAGGAAAATTCAACATACCATTTCACTTTAAAAACCGTGGAAAGAAAATTGCAAAAACAAGCACAAGGAGAGGGTTTAGAATACGTCAAAGAAATAGTTAAGCGTAAATGACATGGAAAACGTAAGTAAAGCACAGTTGGTCATTTGAAACGAACTTAGCTCTGGTTAGGAAGAGAGATGTTTGGAAAGAAACTAAATGTGGCAACCAATGGCCTTGAAGTCGATGATCAAAGTCCCAAGGTCAGTCGTTACGGCGCCTGTCTTTCGCGTTTCCGTTGCCTTGCAGAATAATGACCAGATCACGAAAGATCGAAACAAAATCCTGGAACAGCATCAGGCAGTGCCTAAACAGAACATCAGTAACACGTGTTGCAAAAATCAGCATTCAATCAGACATGACAACATAATAACAACATAGTGAGACATTTACATCATCTTAAGCAGGGTCTTTAAATTTTTCTTTAGCCAGAGGGCCACATTTCTGACTCTCTGAAGGCTTGGCGGGTAACAAGCACAAAAAATTAAACTCAGTAAACTACGGCGAAAAAGGATATCAGTGACAAACACTGCAAGCAAAATGGTAAAAAAACTGGCTTCACTTTCAGATGCCATATGGATTCTATCTAGTGATAAATTAAAGTCTATGTCTCTGTTACACAGACTGCGAACAAAGAGATTTCTTGTAAAGGTTTGGTACAATTTGTGCATGTTTAAAATTTTTTGGCACAGGCTGGATTACAGACTGGCCATATCTGGTCCAGGGGCCATACGTTGAAGACCCCTGAGCTAAAGTATCACAGCTGTTGGAGATAATAATAATAGCGACAAAATCTGACAAGACTGACAAACCTAATCAGGTTTTAAAATTTCACACAAAACTCAAATGGCACTCATCAGACAGCAGTGACATATAACTGAAGAACCAGAAAACGTGCCAAATTCTTGTGCTTGATTTTCCCCACGCTTACCGTAACTGTCTCTGAAGTTTTACCTAAATACATCCACAGGTGCAATCAATCAATCAATCAATCAATAAACTTCTATGGCGCCACTATCATATTGCCTATGGCATCAGTTGATGGTACACCAAATTCTACCCAAATTAGAGCCAGGTCAAAGCTGGAAAGGCCAGTCAGGTCACCATTAACACTAGATTTTATATTCAAAGCTGAGATCCAATCAGTCACATGAAGCATGAACTTACATCACATAGTCATAGTCACCATTACGACACTTCTCACAATCAGTTGGGTATCGTAAAGAACAAATAGGCACATCGTAACCAGACTAATGTAGGTCTGAAACTGTAACAGACACAAGCAAAAAATAAAATTTACAAAAGTCACAAACCAAGCAAAACAGCAGTATTGATAAAAATAGTCATTGGCAATTCATCCTTCAGCAGCTGAGGTACCACTAATCACTTTTATGAACATACATAAGGTAAAACAATGCAAATATTTTTAACATGTGCGCTAAGCATCTTATGCTAATTAAGTGCGTTAGAAAAGTGAATAAGTTAGTGGCACTATATAGCATTAAACAGAATTCAAAACCTGTTGACTCAGTTACAAATCAGTGCGCATCCCTACCATACAGCAGTAGCTAGTTAGCCTAACTAATTAAAGAAATTAGGAATGAAATTTTTGTCAAAAAACATGCCATTTTACCTTGAATAAGAGCTCTGATCCAAGAAAGATGTTCATAATAGAAAACATAAGGAGCCAGCAGAGAACTGACAACAGAGTTCCTAGATGACAATATGTTAAAAAAACCAAAACAAATATATATTTGTTACATCTGTCAAAGTGTCACATTCTTTGAAAATTTTGAGCGCACACAATCCCAATTTGTAACAGTTTGCACTGACCTCCCATTAAAGACAAGACATACTTGAAAATCTGCCTTCTGCTTTACAAAACTCTTCACTATATTCAACATAGCTACCATCCTTCGAAGCTCATTTCCTCTGGCTCATCCACTGCTGCCCGCTGCCCACTTGCCTGACCAGAATTTTTCGGATTGGATTTATTTCTTACGAGGTCAGGATTTGATGTGCCATCAGGCAGGCGCCCTGCGCTTGATAAAGTGATGCTATTGAAGTTGACGATGGGTTTAGTGCAAATAGTTCAAAAGTCTAAATTTTTGTACATCTGGTTGCACAGATCAATAATCAAATTCCAACTCCAAATGCAAACAATAATCAGAACCACAAGAAAGGTTACACTTTTAGCACTGAATTATTCTCCGTCAATAATATAATTGTCTCTTATCAACAGTCAGTGAAAGGTTTACCTCCAATGCTCAGCCACTTTCGGTCGTCTGACAGAAGTGCACTAAGAGAGAAGCTGATGAAGACCAGCGATGTGGCGAAGAATGCAGTCACAATTATACTACAACACAAAACAAGAAGAAAAGCGAAATAACAAACCATATCTCTAGAGATGCAGTCCAAAAACTATCCTATATTCTTAAAACATCTTCCTCAAGAACAGCATAAAAATTATACAAAAAGTTAGATCAGTATAAAGGTGCACCTTATGGAACATAGACAATGAACAGCTAGTTTATTTCAGCAGCATAGTCAGGATTCCAAACAAAATATGGGGCATGTCAACATTTTCGGGTGGGAAAAGTCTGACCAGCAAAAAAAGTTTGCCTTGTCAACCACTTTGAACTTTCACACATTCTCTTAGAACATCCTACTAATCCCTGAAACTTCAAAAATGGTTTTGCGAAGATCCCACTACCAGTCCAGGTCCAAATAGGGGGGGGGGGCATGCCCCCCGAGGCTATGCCAGTGGCTTATTTATGATAGATATGTCTATAGTTACACTGAGAATTCAAGCACAATAACAGATACATTTGAGTCACCTAGGATCAACAATCATTGCTCTTTCCAAGATTGGTCCAAGGTTGATGCCTGTCAAGAAGGAGAACACTAAGAATATTCCCATTCTCTCATTCATGTTCTCCTGCGTTGGTCTTGTAAACAAAAGATATAGCAGGACTCCCAATTCTGCCAAGATTGTTACAAGAAACAACTTCGCCTGCATTAAAGAAAACACAAATATGTCTCTTGGCAACAAGTAATGTGCAAATATAATATTGCTAAAAAAGACAGTAAAGCAATTATACATTTTCAAATTTCATCCTATTGTAATATTTTCAAATAGGCCTAATGGACAAGCCCCAATTGTATTACAATTTTAATTGACATTTAAACTTAATGAAAACTACCGTACATCAGTCTACAGCCTGAATCTAAAAATGTTTAAACGTTTGATTAACTGAATATTTTCATCTAGCAAATAACAAATAATCAACTAAAGCCATCAAAACAACATAAACAGAGAATGTGTGCGTGTATGTGTGTGTGCATGTGTGTGTGTGTGTGAATCAGCTGGTAAATAAATACAAAAATCACCCAGTACATACAGTCAACACTCCGGCAAACAGGGGGAGATAAGCACCACAAGCACAGACCAGCAGAGCCACTCCCATTGCGGTATAGACATTCTGCAGATGCAATTTCACCGACTTCTCCCTGTAGATATTAAAATAACCAACATTCAGTTTCAGAATCGGATAGCAAAAATTTACTTACAAAAACCTGTCAAAACATTAATGTAGGTGACTAAATCAACATTTGGACAGCAATAATCAGCAGATAAACAAATGGTATTAACAGTGGGGTGCAGAGAGTGGTGGGCGCCCACGGCCAAAGTCAATTTGGGCACCCCATCATCTGGTTTTGACAAGCAAAAACGTCGCAAACAATTGTTACGCCCCCTCTAAAGTGCATCTGGGCCAAATCAATCATTCTATAGGTTTTACTGTAAAAAAAGTGCTGACAAGCAAAAGAGGTCATTAGGTCAATTTTAACATCCCCCTCTGATGTGCGCCCGGGGTCATCGCCCCCGGCTGCACGCACTGATTATCAATCAAAGAATCAATCAGTTTCCATCTCCAACCAGTGGCAGCTCCAGGATTTGGTAAGTGGGGGGGTGTTGGGGTGGCAACCTCTAAGCATAGGGGCCAACCAATGCAACCATTTGTTGAAGGTATGTAGTAGTAAGTATAGGGTCACAACAGAGGGCCAGGCATTCAATAGGGGGCACGGGCCCCCAAGTGGAGCCGCCACTGTCTGCAACACACATGCAATCAGTGAGCGGAGACTACAACTTCTACTTGGCAAAGTACTACTACTCGGCCTACTATTACTACTACTACTACTACTACTACTACTACTACTACTACTACTACTACTACTACTACTACTACTACTACTACTACTACTACTACTACTTGCGTGGTTTTAGTGTGATCTCTTCTTGTGTCAAAAACTTCACTTACAATTTTCCCAATGAAAGTTCGTCGAACAGCGCTTCGATGGTTGAAGGGGCCATTGTGTGGTCTAGCGAACGATCTTATCTTCTCGACCAGAAATTATCCTCGGAGTTCTTAATAACTATTTATCTTAACTAATTGTCTCGAAAATTATCTCGTCAACAATTAAACGTTGTCATCGTAGCGGCATCGGCGTCTATGTAGCGCCGCTTTGTTTCTAGGAAGGGATTATAATCATCATGATCACAGGCGTAAACGTAGATGAAAAGTGGGAGCCCAACACTATGCCTTTCCCATTCCTAGCTTAGCCTCTCAAAAAGTGGTTTCTCAATAACTATCGCCCCATCTCAAATCTTTCTCTTCTATCAAAACTTACTGTGTGAGACTCTTTCTTCTTGTGTCAAAAATCTCCTTGACTTCAACTTGCTCCTCTCTCTCTGGTTTGGCATATCTGAAAAAAGCCACAACTACAATTTTCCCAATGAAATTCGTCGAACAGCGCTTGGTCGATGGTTGAAGGGATCCATTGCTGAGCGACTCTCTCTCTGGTCTAGCGAACGATCTTATCTTCCTCGAAATTTCCAGAAAGATTATCCTCAAGGAGTTCTTAAGCCTAACTATTTATCTTAACTCAAATTAAACAGCATTGTCTCGATTCAGTCTCTTTGAATTCAATCTTCGAGCTCTGAATTGTTTCTATCTCTGATGGATGTCAAACGTTGTCAACCCATCTAAGACAGAGCATCGGCGTCCTAAACTAGTTTTGGCTCCTGACACCCACAATAATCCCTGTTCCAACTGCCGCTTTGACTTTTTCTAAACTTCGAATCACAAATTATAAAAGCCATCATATTCGACCTCACAGGTCTTGATAAAGACTGTCCAGATGAAAACTCCAAATTAGATTACTGTAACTCCCTCTACTATAACCTTCTCAAAGCCCCATCAACAAATTGCAATCAATACAAAATGCACTTGCTCGTGCTGTTACTAAGTCATTCTCCCATATTTCACCCATACTAAAAATCATTACATTGGCTTAGCCTCCAATATAAGATAATAACAAAAAGCTCACTTCAGTCATCAAAACCTGGGATCACTATTAACCCCTCAGCCTCCTCGACCCACACGTTCGTCATCTCATCTCACTCTGTCACGCCCGCGTCATCCCTGAAAATTTGCAACCGTGCCTTCTCATATGCTGCACCTGAACTCTGGAACTCGATCCCAGCTTTACACTGTACACTTTAAAACAATAAAATCTGATTCCTCATTTCTAGAGTTCCTGTTTCTGTTTGACTACGACTGCCTGGCTGATCCCATAGCTTTCCTATAGCTATTTTAAGAGGCTGAGCGCCTAAGAATAAGCAGCTACTGTTGTGCTGCTTTCCAAGGCGCCAGAAATCCACGAGATTTTACTACGAGGATTTTCACTTCTAGACCATTGCCTGATCAGCCATTTTCCTATAGCTATTTTAAGGGTCCGCGAAATTTCATACAGGCTGAAAAATCTATTTTTTTAAGTTTTTAGAAATGAAATGTAGGTATTAATGTTTGGCATGTCAACATCCACGGACCCCTCTCTATATATTTGTCACATGTCAACACCCACAGGCCATCCTTCTTCATGTTCTTGTCACACGCGTCTTGCTCACTGCAGAGTAAGAAACTTTAAATACATTAAAGATGAGTTTTTAAAACTTTTTCTGTTTATAGAATAAAAATCCTAAAATTTAACTTTTCAAAACACCTATTTGTTTAAAACCCCACGTTCCATCCCTGATTTCATATTTTGTAAAGGGATATATGGTATATAGCCTACAGCTTGAGAACCTCTGATCTATCGGCTATCGGCCGCCACTAACAATAATTCTCACACTGTTATATATTTTAAGCAACATTCTTCTTCAACCAACAAATAACGCGAGGACAACTGCTTTTTAAACACTTCGATAGGCATTTGAGAAGTACCAACAGATTCACCAGACCAGGCGGACAGAACTAAAGAGAAATGGTTTGACCAAATACTTAAAACTATTGCAACAAATTATATTTTACCAATTGACATTTACATATGATTTTGTAAATTAATGCTTTATTTAAATACACACACGCGCACTAAAAATCACAAATATTCGTAGAAGTTGATGGTTTATCATTTACTTTGGCTACATTCATTACATGGATTGATTTTATAAAAAGTAGGTTGGACTACCTCACCCAAATAGAGTAGGACTAGGATAGCAGGGGTAGGGCAGCTAAAAGCAACATTTTCAACTTACATCATGGTATTGGCCTTGATCAGTGAGTGATTAAAGAACATGACACTTCAGTAAATACAAGAACTTCATGTTACACTGATTAAAAGTTAAACAGAACTACTGATGGGGGCCATCCATAAAGTATGTGACACTTTTTGGCCATTTTTTACACCCCTCCTCCGTCACAAACCTAGGATCCCCTAAAAGTATGTCACACATCTCTTCAAACATCGTCCATAAATTATGTAATGCAGGTTTTCTATTTAATATATTCGAGTTTCTCGTTAAATTTTCAGTAGCAAAAACAGATATTCAACTTTTGACAATAATAACGAACATAACTGAGACATAGAATTGTATGTATCTTGGGCAAAAAGTGCTAATGAGCAACTAAAAACTTTTTTTACTATATCTCCTCTCAGGCAGGGTGCGATTTGTAGGGGGGATTCCCCCCCCCACTGCATCCCCCTACTGCTACATCCCCCACCACTACATTCCCCCCACTGCTACACTTCCCCAACAACTACATCCCCCCAAGCTCGACATATTCCCCCCCACTGCTCCAGGTCACAAATTGCACCCTGCTCTCGGGTATATTTAAGGTTTTATTTATACTGAAAGTGTGACATCACTCAGGTACTTACACCCACTCCCTTGTCACAAACTGTCATGCTTTCTTAGGCTTTCTCCCCTCAAGCATGATGTACTTTATGGATGACCTCATATCAGATGAGAAGCTTTATTTTTATCACAAGTATGCAACTGCACATAAGTCACAACATTTAGAAACTGTAATTTCATAATGTACAGCATATGAAATCGCAAAGTTTAAAATATAAAAAGTTTACAAATTACACGTGATGTCTGTAACAATTAATTTACAAATCAAATGATCAGATAAATACACTGAAAAGCAATAAAAAACTTTATGTACTGCTTAGCAAGCCAATATGATATTGGCGCTTACAAATGAAAGCATTTGATGCTATTTAAGGCACATCGTTCGCAGTTCCTCACAAATCATTGAGCAAACATTGGAGCCAACTTGATACAACATTGGACAAAGTCATATTAGTTTGTTAGCATAGTAATGAACATTGTTCTGCCACCAAATTATATTGAATTCAATTTTCTAAAACTTTGCAAAGTCTCGTATATTTTCCTCAAAATACTAATTGATATTTGAATATGACAGTAAGGAAATAAGGTAAATCAGAAACAATCCTAATTCTTTTCGGTTTTGTGTTTGACTTTTAAATTTTCCTATTAAAAGTTAACATTAATAAAGTTAATATATTGAATTTGTTGAAAACGTTTCTGAATTCAACCGAATATAAAATAAAAATATTGGAGCAATATTAGAAGCTTCTGTAAAATTCAGTGGAATTCTCAACCGATAAAATGCAACAGTAAATTCAGTAAATAGGGAAGACAGATGTTAAATTCTCCTACATATTTATGTACCATTTTCATGTTTATGTTTTTTCCTCCACATTATTTACAAATAGAGTATGAAATGGTACAATTATGCTCACAAATCAGATCTCGAACACTAGACCGATTATATTGTGTGCCCGTGTTAAATATAAGTATTTTTACAAAAAAAATTTCAGCACAAGATACACATAATTTTGAGCAGGGGAATGGCCACTTAATTAAAATTAATTGACTTATGCGGTGCGTCTAACTTGCAGAAGCACACATTACTGCATATATTATTAAATCACTTCTGTAGGTTCTGTGGAATGTTGCTGCAGTCAAGAACTTCACCAACTGGTTCAACATACAGGTTGGCTTTGTTGGTGATATTGCCCAGCGAATTGCTTGCTTTGCATCCGTACTCTGCATCATCGTCTTCTCCGCAGTTAACGATCGTCAGAGAATATTTCCCGCCGTCGTGCAACTCGGTCTTATACTTCTGCGGCAGCACCGGGATCTCCTTGCCGTCTTTTAACCAGGACACCGTCGGAGACGGGTTGCCGTCGACGACGATTTCGAACTTCGCCGCGTCGCCTTCTACCACGTCCAGATTCTTCATCCTGCGCACAAACGTGGGCGCCTTTTTCGGCTTCGTGCTCCTCTGTGCACTGAACTGCTGGACCGCCAGTTTACGGGCGGCTACCGACGACGACTCGACGCTTTTCGAATTCAAAGCGGCCGCGTGAGGCTTTTTCGTACGCGACGACCGGCGATCCAGCCTTGGCGCCGACCTTGAACTCCCTTGGCCTGACCGATGACCCTCTTCCCTGACTCGCATAATACAAGGAATTTCTCTGAAAGGTCGCCGCAGGTGTGCCAGGATTGTCAAACACGTTTCTTGCTTGTTTCAGCTTTTCAGAAACTCTTACGCTTTTTGTTTGGTCGAATGACCGCGAAAAAGGTGCTGCCTGAACGTCACAAGACTTTCTTGCGAACAGCTTCCTTTTGATCTGATCTGGTGGCTGGCTCGCAGCAGGTTCCGGCAACTGTTTACATGAAATTTCAGGTTCATTAGTACAAGAAGAAGTTACTGTCTGAACGGCCTCTTTTCTCATCGGTAGTGTAATCTTTTTTCGTTCCATGTTTTCAATGCATATTTCTTCAAATTGCATACATTTTCCCTCAGTTTTAGCTCCTACACTGTCCTTAGCAATTGCTGTAGGAACCAAATTACCTTCAGTCATTTCCTTCTCTTCTTTCCGCACAAAGTCCATTCTTTCACAGACGATTTCCGCTGCAGAACTTTTTGAAACATCTCCAAACGCACCAGCTCTTGTTTTCACGTCGGGCGAGAAGTCCGAAACTAATCCGCTTTCCGTTAAAGAAGCCTCTCGAGAAGTCGCTCCGGCTTCACTCTTCATCTGCAAAGATGAACCGCCACTGACCGCACGATCAAGCGACTTCCTAGGTTCTGTTGTTTCAGCATTAGCTAACGCTTCAAGATCTTTTGATGACACGGGCACATCCTTCGAATCACCCGACTGAGCCTGACAACTGTTAAAGCCCGAGTCGTCACTCTCCGACATCCTCTCATTCTGATCGCTGACGACGCTCTGCGCGTCAGCGTGACTCGACAACGAACTCGTGGACCGGCAAGATTCCCATGGCTGAAAGACGCCCTCTGCAGTTCCACCATTCTTCTCAAGGCCATCAGCGCGTGTCCCGTTTTCTAAATTCAATAAAATATTTGATGTCAATGGTTAAAGTTAACTGTAATAGAATAGGTTAGTTACCCATAGAACAGAATAAATTTAACCATTCTTAATCAGCCTCAATGAAGTTATGTAAAAATCAAACACAATCAAGCAACACCCAATATAATATCTATCTGTCTGTCTATCTACTTACCTAGTGTAATAACTGTCTATCTAATATAATAACTGATATCTTGAACTGACTCGGTCTTACGTTTCAGAATTGGAGTACCATTCAATGATACCTCAGAATATTATAAATAATGCTATAAAAGTGTATTATTATTATTATTATTACTACTACTACTACTACTACTACTACTACTACTGCAACTACTGCAACTACTACTACTACTATTATTTGTAAATTCAAAGACATGAAGACAAAAGAGAATACAGGAACAAACCTACCAAAGGACAAGGGGCAAAGAATGAGATTATGCAGCAAGATGAATGTATGAATGGGTGAGACATACCAGTAATGGTTCTAACACATTATTATTATTATTATTATTATTATTATTATTATTATTATTATTATTATTATTATTATTATTATTATTATTATTATTATTATTACCACCACCATAATCATTAAGTGATATTTGTGCTGGAAATCATGTAAATTAAAATCCTACCTGCCACTTGCTTCTGGCCATAAACTTCTTGTGCTTATGTGTGCTGATCTTCTTGGCTCTCATGTAAGTTACATCTTGTGCCAGCCACTGATGCCTCAAACTTTCCTCCGATAAAAGTCTTTTCCTTCAGATCATCAAAAAACAAAAAATCAAATGAATCCACATCAATAATAGCCAATCTAATAATAATATTTACATTATCAATAGTTTTTTTGTCTGCATTGTGATTTACATTGTACTTTAGAAAATACTTCCTGAGCTACTTTAAGTCAAACCTAAGCACTGTAATGCCATTCTAGGCAGATTAACTGCCACATCCATGCATCATATCTATAGAATCAGGTTGTCATCCAATTGATTCTTGCTATGTTATCAACCAGACATATTGATTACGATATTGTTCAAGTATCTTGTACAGTTTGCCCGGTATTTATATACCTCTATCACCTTCAGCCTGCCCTTCAAGGTGGTACCCAAATGCATGAACTTAATATTTGATTATTTATGATGCGTTCAAGAGAATCTAAATTCGTTTACTGGGCGTGTGGTGCACGACTACTGTGCCAAAAGTACAGCACTACTACTTATTATTGTCTAAGAAGCTAAGGCACTAGGTAAGCAGTCCTGGTTCAACCACACTCTTGACCATTTGAGACAGCATGTAGTTTCACTTAGTTCAAGAAATTAACTTTAAAAAAACAGTCAAACCCTTCTTTGTCTTCTCATGTAAAAAAGTTTAAATCTAGCACACATGGCAACGAAACAGTACAGTAATTAACTAGATTTGCATAACTATAACAACGGATGCCACATACTTTGGATCTTTCACAAGGAGTTTGTCGATGAAATCCTTGGCATCGGCGGTGATGTCATCAAACGAATCGTCATCGAAGTCAAAATGCGCCTTCGTAACATTAACAAACGTCTCTTTGTCATTGTCTCCAAGAAATGGAGACAATCCCGAAAGCAGAACGTAGCAGATTACACCGACACTCCACATGTCTGTTGTGTAACCGATTGTATCGTAATTGATGACTTCTGGCGCAACAAATTCTGCCGTCCCAAACATGATACGGAATTCCTTGTCGGGATCGAATTTGCGGGCGAGTCCAAAATCAATTATCTTGATTTCGTTGCTGTTCGGAGTGACGCATAAGATGTTTTCCGGCTTCAGATCGAGATGGAGAATGTTGCAGGAATGCATGTACATAGCTCCCTCGCAGATCTGGCGCATAAAGTGGATGCACTCGCGCTCCGTCAGAACGTAATCATCGTTGATGATTCTTTCCATCAGTTCTCCTCCACTAACGCTAAAAGCACAAAAGAAAAACATGAAAATTTCAAGAGGGTAAACAAAAAGCTGGCTTCAATGCGAACCTCCAAATTGCAAACAGTTAACTTTGAAATACAGCTTCAACCTGAAATATTATCGAGTGTTGTATTTTCTTCCCTTCCAATAATTTTAACAACGTGCTGCAATCCAAGTAAAAGGGGTGGGCAAGGCAAAATGGTAATGGAACAAACAATGTGCCCCCTCCAAACCAAATTTGTGGATCTGCTTCAGTTTTTTTACAATCAATTCAGTTCAAGCTAAGACCAAGTGAGGAATAATGCCTGAAAAAACAACATTTATCACTGTTTATACAGAGCTATGTTGTTGTTGTTGTTCACAACAACAACATCATGGTGTGTGGAATCGAAGATGGCACACCATGATGTTGTTGTTGTTGTGAAGTACTGGTATATACTGTAATAAGTGAAAGATCAGTCACAAATTCCATAATACAGTGCTACACATGTGCGTAAAATATTTCTGTTCTCGATTTATCGTCGTCTAAAGTGCCCAAGTCAATAATGTACAATTTAAAATCAGTGAAAATGTGATATTCAGCACAATACTGTACATTCTCCTTGCATGGCATTGATTCGGTCAAACATTTTGAAAATTAGAAGTGCTGTTTCTCAATCAATCAATAAATCAATAAATCAATAAATCAATCAATCAATCAATCAATCAACCAATCAATCAATCAACCAAACCAGCAGCATTAATAATCATACTAATTGAAACTGCAATAAACTACAACTTACTGCTCAGTAATGAGAACAATTTCTCTTCGTGACTCAAACGCATCCCACAGAAGAAGAAGCTTAGGGTGGTGAAGTTCATTCATTACTTCCATTTCCTGAAGATATTCACTAGACTGGCCGCTGGACTTCTTGTGGATAAACTTTGCCGCAAAGAGTCGACCCGTTAATTTGTCGCTGCATTTATAGACGCTTCCAAACTTTCCTCTAGCAACGAATAAAATAATTACAAAATTTTCTGCAAGGGAACTGAATATTAAACAAATAACACTCTGAATATTTGGCAAGTAATCCTCAGAATATTCAACAAATATTCATTAAGTAACCTATATGGACAAACACTATATAGGGAAAGAGAGATAAATCATTACTGATGCCATATATCCCCAGTCAGACGTTCATTACATTGGCTTCCTTTTAATCAGAGAATTAATTATAAAATAAGACTTTTAGCATATACTGTAAAACTATGTTATATAATAATCATCTTTATTCATGACAAGCACAGCATAAAAAAGTAAAAATAATAATAAAAAATTTAAAAAACACAAAACACAACCAGTAGTACACAACCAAGGAAAACACAAATCAACTGAACAAAACTAAATAATAAAAAAAATAAACCTAATAATAAACAAATAAACTAAGCACAATCTTTACACAGTACAGCCTCTGCCCTCAGACAAATTCTAGTAATGCACTGAGCAAGGTACAGTGGCTTCTTCTCATATCTATTAACAAAGGATGCTTGTCGCTTTTCTACAATAGCATGCATACTATCCAAACCCGTCAGGACTCTGATATACTCGACATTATCTGCCTCACATGTTTTAAATATTTTGCACACAATGAACCCAGTTATAATGAACCCAGTTATCTTAATTAAGACACGGCTACCCCTCCTCCCCGACCCACTAGTCACTCCACTCGTTACTCAGCAGGACTTTCATTAGTCATTACTAATTACTGTCATCGCTGTAAAACCACCACGTTATCATTTTTTACATCTAGTCTTAAGACATACCTGTTTGGCTTGGCATATCCCCCCCCCCTTAGACTGCTCCCCCACTGATCAGGCTGACCTTTCTGGCTTGACCGGGCTCTTATTCGGATTGGATTTGGCGTACCATTGGTTGATGCCCTGGGCGTTATGATAGTGGCACCATAGAAGTTCATTGGCTGATTGATTGATGATGATGATACTAATATTTCATAAATACTACATTGTACTCAATAATGAAATGTAAGCAATGTAAGCATAGAATTAAATCACATTTTCATTAAACCAGAAATCTACAACGGCAGCAACCTACTTTCCTATTTCTTCTCCCAGTGCATAAAAATCAGCAAACTTTCTATCCTTCTCAATTGCAACAACGCGCGGCAAGAATGGAAAATCTTCTGAAAGAAAGTTAACCCAAAATAAACTAACAGCGAGAAAAGTGAAATCAAATTCACCGAATAAAATCGAAAACAAAAATAACACAAAATGCTATAAACTAGGCCAATAATAAATTAAATGACAAATATTATTAACAGAAAATAAATAGTGTCTAATGAACAATATGGCATACATATTAAATTCACATATACACAAATAAGAATTAATTTTAAAACCTGCAACATAGAAAATGTGAAAACTCTAAATTCAAAATACAATATGCAGAGAAATAGACCAGCAAAAATGGAAAAGAACCACATACAGAATAACAACATAAGGCTGTGCAACTAATGCTACAATGAAGGTGCAAAAGATAAGAGACCAGAACTAATACTCATACGATAATATGTTTGAGAAAATATACAACAATAAAAGCAACTAATCCTTGCATAATTTGTCAGCTGATATTCCAAAACAAAAAAATAAATGCCAAATGACATTAGATGTGAAGGGCATGATTGAATGTCCATTCAAGGCAAGTTGGGATTCAATCTGGTTGAATTTGGTGGTAGAAAATTTTTGTATTGGAGCCATTTCAAATTCGATTAGAAAATAAATAAAAAATCGCAAATCGTAAAATTTATGGCTCGTTAGAATATCTGATGAGCAAAAATGCAGGCGGACAGATGGATAAAATGCCACCCGTTTTCTTTAACAAAGATCTGTGATTTGATTTAAGAGTGCCTGAGAACTGAATTCAACAGACTTAAATTTGAAGTCAGAGACTAAATATATCATATTTACCCATACGTGTAAATATAATAATTCCAATCAATAGTCTAGCATAGAACAATTTCTAATAACATTCCCGATGGTTAAAGCTATGTGGACACTAAAAAATGACTCTCCCCGATCAATTTATAGGTTCACAAATGTCCATTTCTCACCACATTAACAGTGCTCAAAGGCAGTTGATAAAAATATTTGTGCAAAGCCCAGCCCCACAAATAGAAATCCAAATAAATTAGAATTTTATTTTACAACAAATTCACTGTTACAACAGTTCTCTGTGTCACTCATATTCTAAAGCATACATGCACACATACACAATAAGAATAAGCAACGTACAGTTCCAGTGGATATGTGCAACATTTTCAGTGTCTAGAACTAAATTGTGACCATCAGTGAAACACAAACACAAGCATTTCATCCAACTTTTCAGTAGATTTGGTAATTACTAACCAGCTTCTGATCAAACACAACTATTCTATGCATACAACTCTGAAAGGCATAACCCAATTCTGCTATCTCAAACAAAGCTAGTAGCCCTGCTTTTAGCAGATAAATGCTGCCACTAATATAATTACCACCACCAAATTACTGCCGACAAAGTCAGGAATAAACTCAGTTTGCATTATATTTGAGAAACACAAAAGCTATAAAAAACAGGACTTCTGTAAAACTAAATTTGAAACTGCCTTTAAACACTCTAGATGTATTAACATAGTGCTTCTCAAACTGTGGTCTGATGATCGGTGCTGGTCCGTGAGCCCTTCTTTGCCGGTCTGCCACGCGAGTTGAGAAAAGTGAAAAAGAAGTTAAATATTTTCTCATTTGAGAACTGTTCAGATTTTATTTGATTATTAAATTTGAGGATAGGTTAAGATCTCAGAACTTTTTAAAAACGAGATTGTCATTTTCTCAAAACACGATATCCACACTGTTTTCATTGTGATTTAATTTTGAAATAAAATGTGCCATCTGCCATATAGCCTCATGTATGGAAGAAATCAATGTTTTTTTTGAAAAATGTTAGTGGCAACACTGACTGCATCCGGAAAAATTATCTGCCTTCGACGACTTCTATGTTACGTTTCTTCGTAAACCTTGAAATAAAACTTTCATTTGTTTACTTCAAATTAAGTAAATATATCACATGCAATTTTTACTAAATTAATACCATTATGTATCAATAGTGCAAGGAAAACACAAACAATTGTGTTTAAACTTATATACAGATTACTTAAGAGGTATATTGAGATCATATAAATTTTATAACATTCCAAATTATAGGAGAACATTTTTTATATGGCACTGGTCTCTGGTGCAAAAGAAAATATAATGGCAGTCCACAAAATTGAAAAGGAAAATGCAATGGCAGTCCACGAAAGTGAAAAGTTTGAGAAGCACTGTATTAACAGACTAATATATAATTTAAGCAAGGCTGACAAATATGTCCATCTGCAATTAATTATAAAATTTATTTACTGGTCAAAATAACTCCTGGCATTCAAGGAAGCCACACCTAAAATCAGAAAAGTGTCCAAATATTTCAGCCCTCATTTACCGTATCTCGCCGTTACTAAGCATGCAAAAAAAGATTCAACAGCATAATCAAACGAGAAAGAGGTTTCGCCTACGTCGACTGACATTCAAGGCTCTAACGATGCAGGAAGAATGCCAGAGCAGCAGTGACAGCTTTTATCGAATAAAATACAGATAATTCCTGACAAATAGTTATAAGCAAAAAACATGAAGTAATGTCATTTGCTGCTCTCACACAGCTCAAATAAAGGCAACTTTTCTAGCCTGGAGATATATTTTTCCTGAGAAAATAAATTCAAGCCGAGACTAGCACAGAAACAAGCGAAGCTTCACTGCTGTTCTGCAGCAAACAAAGTGCAGAGATTTCACACCAAAAGTCGCTCTCTTCCAGCGTAATGCGTTGACTGTTTACCTCTGGCTGCTAACAAGGTCAAAGGAGACACTGGGCCATAAAACATTTGCGGCGATGGAAATATGTTACCGGCCTCTTTCTGCACTACTTTGCCGCTGGTCTCTGCAATTACAACCATCAGGCACGATTATACAAGGAAAAGCCCAACCAGCTTCAGTGAGGCCAAACGGTGCTAGGACAAAATGTCGGCGGACAAAATGTCGCGGGGACAAAACGTCAGCTGACAAAATGTCAGTGGACAAAATGTAACCCTAAGTCTAACCCTAACCCTAAACCGTGACATTTTGTCTGTGACATTCAGTCCCCGTGACATTTTGTCCGGCCACGGGCCAAACACTGCAACCATTTCAACACGCTGACTGAAAAGCACTTCTGGATTGCTTAATACTGTACTAATCACAACAAATCAGCAAAATAAGGAGTCTTTCATATTCAAACAGAATATAACTTTGAGACTCTGAATAAAAATATCCACAAGTAAACGTTTTATGGTAAAATTATCCACCTCCATCTCTACGCCCAGTACACTAAAAAACTGATACTGAGATGCTCTATACGCAGACGATTGGCACAAGTGACCTCTATTGGTCAGGTGACACAATGAATGGATGAATGAATGAATGATGACCCACTTATGTTGACACAGTAATGACAGCTCCAATGCTATTTCACAACAAATGAGACAGATGGTTTTCGGGATGCATATTGTTTACGATGGCAATTAGATGCGGCAACATATCCTGCTCTGTCTAACGATGGTTATAATGAAGCCCCGATGTAGATGGGGCCGAGACTGGCAAAGAAGAACGATGGGTGGATGAACAATTGAGGCAGAAAAGAGTTTTTGACACCCGTAGTTTTATGCAGGATCTTGTGCGGCTGCATATCAGAGCAACCAAGGCATCGTAATGTTAAACCACAGTCCACTGTAACTCCCCATGTAACCAACAAATTAGAAAGACGTAGTGGCATCTCTGGCTTCTTTTATTTTGTCTGCAAACTTGTGTTAACAGCGAAATGAGTGGCAAAACTAATAATAAAACTGAAAGCTGCAGTAGTACCGGTAGATTTCTCTGAAATATATTCGTATATGCGTTACACGGAACATACCAGTTGATGCTGATTTCTTCACTCCGTTAGTAACAACAGGATGTGATAGCTCCCCAGGAATGCTGAAGCCATGCTTGTTAGCGGCACTCACGCGAAATACATACTCCGTGTTAGGGTCGAGTTTAAGCACTTGATATGTCGTGTGCTAAAAACAGAAGTCTGAATGTTGTGGCAAATGGAAGGTCTTTTACAAATTCAAAAAAGCCTATGTTCACAAAAATGCTATTACAACATAGTAACAGTAATCAGTTTAAAATCCATTGCAGTTAATATATGTGGTAGTTCTTTTATATAAATATGCTGAAGAATCAGGTTGGTCTCTCTCTCTCTCTCTCTCTCTCTCTCTCTCTCTCTCTCTCTCTCTCTCTGTGTTTCAGGTTACAGCTGCTGAATTATCTGAAAAAATAGATTACCAATGTCACTAATTATATTACCCTGGTATTTCCAATAATATACTTGAGTACAGCAATACCCAACACATCATCAATTTTCGCCTCTCATCATATTTAACACAGTATACTTGTTTTGCAAAACAGACTTAATTCCAGTACTTGACTATGACAAACCAAAAATTCCCTTCTCAGACAGATCTGGCCTCAGTCACCACAAACAAAATATTCAAACTTTAAATTCAATCTCTTCTAAAACATTTATAATCCGTCCACTATAGCGGTAACCTATTCTAAAGTTCGATACAAGGAGAGCCCAATTCTTAGTCACCTGGCAGTCATCTGTTAGGCATTCCCAGGTATCCGTTTTGTCATGAGATACTTCGACCTTGTACTTTAAAACAGGACAGCCTCCGTCGTAGCTTGAGCCCGACCAGGACAGAACAAGAGAATTATCGAGGATACTCGTCACGGCCGGCGGACCAACTGGAGGTTCTGGCTTATCTGAAATTTTACAATAAAATACAGAAATGGATCTTAAGATATGCCGTGTCAGTAACTTCAAAGCCAATAACTGCCACCCCGAATAAAAGTCTCTTGTAACTATTATTATTATTATTATTATTATTATTATTATTATTATTATTATAATTATTATTATAAACGATAATTTATATAGCGCTATATGCGTAGCGAAGGCCATAGTCAAGAGCACTTTACAATAGTCTTTAGTAGGAAATGTTGAAAAGATGCGTCTTAAGTTTCGCTAAGAATCGGTCGGGGGTGGTCTCCCTCGTTATGTCCTCAGGGAGGAGTAACTATATCAAGGCATCAGTCACAATCAGTAAATGCGCTAGATAATGAAATAGGATTACTTAAATCTGAATACCAAAGCAAAAATTCTGATAAGTTCAGCTGAAATACTTCAATTAACCGGAACTCTTCATTACCAATTAAGCTGTAATTCCCACTCAGTATGTAAAAAAGCTAAAGCTAAAAACGTGTATTTTAAAGAAAATATTCATCATTTTCAAGTTTACATGAATTCAATTACAAAAGCAATAACACTAAGCTTACCGTAGAAGTAATTCAAGACTCACCTTCTATTGTAACAGATGAGAACTGTCTGTCCTGACCAAACTTGTTAGACAGAGCCAAGGCATAGATGCCGGTGTCCTGTGGTTTAGCATTCCTAACAGTTAATATGGAACATTGAGGGTTTGTTTCGAATCTAATCCTGTTATCTGAGTGAACCAAAAAAACAACATCAATTGTTAAAATTGAATTTAAATTCTTGCTAATAAATGTCAGAGATAATTTATTGTTAATTAGAAAATCAAGATGCGCAAAACAGTAGAATGCGGTCAAGTTAAGGATAATATAAAAACTAAAATTATCAATGATGATAAATAAAACCACACTTTTACACATGCATATAGTTAATAAATATGTATAACATATTACGTATCAAAGTCAGTGGCGTAGCCAAGGGGGGTTTTGGGGGTTAAACCCCCCTGGCTGCTGACAAAAAATTTGTTGACAAGCTTTTCCATACATTTTTCATTTTCGGACACGATTTTGGGGATCAAAACCCCCCTTGGCTGGCTGCCGATTGAAAAAATTTCTAAGTGCTATAGAAAATAGGAAAAAACTAGAAAGAATACGAGGGTGACAACCTTTTTTGCTCGTCAGCTCCTAAAAAAGAAAAAATAAGAAAAATGTTTCCAAAGTTTGGTCACAATCGAAAGCAAACCCGTCCCCCTTCCAGAAATCCTGGCTACGCCACTGATCAAAGTGCTATGAGATTCTACAAAATATATGCATAATGAATGTGCCAAGACAATATAAATCATTAGAAATCATACCAGGTAATAATAAAAAGTTAAACATCACATGTAAAATTCTTATAAAGTTTTATAAAAAAACTTGCCTTCATTCTGTGTTAAAGGTTCACTGCCTTTGTACCATTTGACCTGAGGAGCTGGTTGCCCCCAAAATTTTGCAATCAGTTGAAACTCAGACCCGCACACCACGCTGACATTCTCCGGCTGCAGGTCTTCGATGAGAGGAGGCTCATCGTTACGCCTTAAATTCGTTTCATCCATAGGCCTTTCGAAGGCATCATCATCAGCATCATCGCCGCTGACACCGTAATCACTGGCTTTGCCTGCCGACGACCTTGGTTTTGATTCGGTTTCTTTTGAATAAGAATCCAAATTCGGTGAGTACAGAACAGTTGACTGAGAAGATGGCGTACTGGAAGAGACAACTTTGGAAGACAGTCGGCGTTTCTGACTTGCAGCGTGAGACGAATCGTTTGAATTCGCCGAATGCAGCCGACTATGTCTTGCCCCGTTACTAGCGACCTCTGCAGGCAGATTTAGTACGTCGTAACTCTGCAACGGGTCTCCCTTGCTAGAATCGCTCAACTCTGTCCTGGCATCAATGTCACTAGCGATCACAGTGTCTTCTGAAGAGTTGGTCACCAGATGATCACTCGCCATTTCCACAGCTGTTGGCTGCTCTACAATTAGCCACAGTGGTGCATTATGCACAGGATTTTAACTTTGAAGTTAAATCAAGACAATTTTACATAAGACGAAAAACTAATGAGTTCATGTTAGTCAATTATTATTATTATTATTATTATTATTATTATTATCATCATCATCATCATCATCATCATCTCGACAATTTCTATAGCGCTATAACATAGCTAGATGCCAAAAGCAAGAGCACTTTACATAAATGGAAATGAAATGTTAAATAGATATGTCTTCAGCGCAACTGAAAACCGTTCAAAGGAGGTAGCAGATGTCACTGTGTTTGGCAATGAATTCCAAAGAAGAGGGTTGCCATGAGTGACAGAACGAATTAAAACATATGATAATATTTTGAAAATTAAAATATATAATCTTCAGTAAATCTAATCAATGCAAACAAAATTTCTCTCTAGATATATATATATATATATATATATATATATATATATATATATGTTTAGAAACATTTTCTTATAAATTTCCATTGGCCTCCAAGAAATTAAGCTTTCGATTCTTTAAAAAAAAACTTGCTTTGAATCATGAGCTGACATTTGGCAGACAACATTCCACGATCGTTCTCTTTTTGACAAACGTAAGTTCCGTCGTTATCTGAACTCACAGAGGCCCGGTTGAGTGAAGAAACTCCCACACGACAAGAGATTTTTACTGTCTCTGATGGCTACATAAAACAGATAATTGCAATCAAATTACATTCATCTGAAGGGTCCATTTGTAGACGTATACTGATCATTACGTAGCACGTACAAGGGTTGCCAAAGCCTAAAATGCCCTCTTCAAAAATGCTCATAAAGAGAAGTACTGTCTACGACAGCGGTTCCCAACTGGTGTACATGTACCCCTAGGGGTACATCAGCTGTTGCCAGGGGGTACACTAAAATTGCTAAAATAGTAAATAATTTTTTTGGAATTTTTAAAAAAAAAGTTAAATATTGCCAACTCTACGGCAGCTCAATATAACGGCCGGCTGAATAACAGATATGAGGCCACAAATGAAAGCGCTAAAATAATACGCATGCCCTGATGCGTATTAATGATCACATGCACAATTAATTACTTCCGTTTATGATAGCACGTGTTAAGTAAGTGAACTAATAAACTTTAAAAGTACCTAATATCTACAATTCTACATTAAACATGTCAAATTTAGGAAGTTGAATATATTTTTTGAAAGAAATAACTGCAAAAAGTGTTGTTTTTGGTCGGCCCTGGGTTGGGGGTACAAGCGGCAAAATTTTTTTGGCTGGGGTACAATTTTAAAAAAGGTTGGAACCCCTGGTCTACGATGCAACAAAATGGAAATCCAATCAAAAAAATATACAAATCAATTTGCAGATGAGAATTCAATCTGTTTTAAATATCACTCACTTCAATTATTTGTGTTTCCGTTCGTGTAACCCTAACCCTAGCGCTATCAGACTAAAGACGCACTTGTTCAGTATCTCATTTAAGTGCAATGTGTAAAATACTCTTGATCTTGGCCTGCTATGACTATAGCGCTATATAAATTGGCTTATTAACTAACTAACTAACTAACTATCTGGAAACCAAGTGACTCTAGGCTCTGGAATGCCTGATACACTACAACTCATGTTGATCCTGTCACCAACTAAGGCAAAATAATCAACGTGCTAGAACACAACAGACGGCTTACCATAGTTTGAACTTCTACAAGGTTCTTCTGCAAAGACTGCGATTTGGAATACTGGTCCATTGGCCGTAGGTTAAATGTTCGAATTTGGGATCTGACAATACAGAAAAAGTAAACAATGAGTCAGTATATTGGCAAACCACAATATAAACAGGTTAAAAGAAAGGGATGTGATTAAACACACGAACTTTCGGACTTATTCACGTTTACAAATAGAACACAATTCAGAGCATGTGTGTGTACACATATTATATAACTTCATAACAATTGTTGGCTATATGTGTAGACATAAAACATCCGAGTAGAAATAGAAAGTGCCATAAAAAATACTTACGTTACATAGAAAAATAAAAACACAGCTGCTTTTGTAAGCAAATAATCTGAAAGTGAGTTCTGGAAATGATGGTTCTTGCCTGGTATTGACAGATGGTTTGACATCGGTCGGCGGAAACTTCGCTGTCGGTCCAGACCCCTTCTGGACAATTAAGCTGACCATACTCCGAGCTTCGCCGGCGTCGTTTGTGGCGACGCAGACGTACCGACCGGCGTCAGAGATCGCGGAACAAGGAATCGACAGAGAAAATACTTCCCCGTCACTTGTGATCTGAAAACGTACCGGTAAAATCAAGATGTTGCATCGTCTAGTGAAATTATCTTCATACAAAACTTATGTTATGTCTGCGGAGGTGGAGCCAGGAATTCGGTTCAAGAGGCACTTCATGTTTCCATTCCCATTCATGTTCCCATTCCCATTCATGTTCCCGTTCCCACTCATGTTCCCATTCCCCATTTCGCCTTGCCTTGCCCCATCCCTTCCATATGGATTAATGCACGTTATTAAAGAAAACTGCTAATTATAATTAATTCGCGATTTTATAACTTTTAGGCTTTACACGATGATGAAAAATTAGCCCAAAAATTGTGGGCCAGAGGCACATGTGCCCAGGTGCTCCCATAGATCCACCGATGAGTGTCTAATAAGGATTGAAAATTATATTATTACGCAAATCAACTGAAAAACAACACTGCACTGAACCACAAGAAAATGGGTAAAGCTACAACACCAAGTAGCGCTATTCCAAACTCTCTCCCCATATGTGATCAATAGTCTAAAATGTATCTTCCACGAAACTGTCCAATATCAGGAAATTTTGAAAAATACCGGAATATATTAATAACTTTTTCTCTGCCTTCTTCTTGCCAATCTAAAATTGCACGGCTTCATCTAAATAACAGTTCTGTTTCTTTCATCAAATTCTCGATCTTGGCGACCTCTTTCAACAATTCAGAATAAATGTGACAGGTTTTTAATATTTCATGGGGTGACCACCTACCCTCAGTTGTCTTTATAAGCACATCTATTAACACTGGTAAATCCACACGACTGCTTTATTATGTAATCTAAGACTCAGTATGGGCTGATTTGATCTTATTACTAAATTTAAATCCTGCTCTATTTTAGTACTGACGTCAAATTCACCCTTTTTCGGTAACTGCTTAGCAGATGTGGCATTGCTGAAAATCAACTCAGAGATACTAGGTACTATTACAACTAGTGAAGAGTTCCCCTTAATTAAATTAAATTAATTTAATTAGATATTTATATTGCGCCTAATCAATTAATGTTAGCAAGCGCATTACAATTAATGTCAATTATTAACCCCTTAACGGGGCAACTATTTGTAACTAAATGTAAAATGGACGAGCGTTACTCGGGGCGCCCAGTTAAGGGGTTAAAAGTGTGAAAGGCAAATGAAAGTTTCATCACCAAACACCATATTGCAGCTGCAAGGGTCAATTTGTATTGACTATTGATAATTAATTAACAGACTGATGCAAATGAATACTACACGTATGTAGAACAGCCGTGTTATTTCCCATCATCTGCATATACATAATGATATGCATAGAAAAATAACCACAAAAATAAGCAACCACTGATGTGCTATTCTCAAAAGCACTATATAAATTCACAAGATCTTAACTAACCGATGCAGAGAAAAACGAATGAATTGAATGATAAATCATGATACTTCTCGTCACCTTACTGGCTAATTTCGAAACCTGTCCATTGGTGAATTAGGTGTTATTCTACTGTACAAGAACGACATTAATTCCATGCCCCTTACTGATTAGCCTGGACCATAAGAACTCACTCTCCCAGGCCTTCAGATGCAATGGCTATTCAAATACGGACGGTGCATATGCATTGCCTTGTTCACAATGTTCAGCACGACTTCTGAGTAGGTGAGCTCAGCGTGAAGTTGCTGATTTGTCATGTTTATCAGGTCGAGACTTCAATCTTGGTTCATTTCTTTCACTCTTATCCCCTTCCCTTACAGGAATCAGTCAAAGCAAGCTCGACTCTTAGATAACACCCACTATCCTTCAAGAACTTGATTCTAGATTATACTTTACATAGCTGCAACTATCAATAAATGCCAACCAATGCCAAAAATAACAATAAATCAATCAAATCAGTCAGTCAGTCAGTCAGTCAGTCAGTCAGTCAGTCAGTCAGTCAGTCAACATACTCTATATCAAGATATTACGAATACATGCTTTTTTACCACGTTATTCTCTGCATATAAATCACTCTATTTAACAAAATAGTAATGAGCTATATATAATGAGAAACTGTACTTTTTTGGAAATACCTTTAAGAGCTCCATTGCTCTACTGTGTTGAAATTACTTAATTAATAGTTTAGTGATTATACAATCAGAAGTGGTGTTGGTATATCTTTTCCATGCTATATCGTTAAATGTTAGAAATTTGTATGAAGGTGAAAAATAAATGTTTCTAAATTTTTAAAAAATCAAGTTACCCAGTACCATATATGCAAATAAATTAAAATTATGTTGAAGAACGTAGTAAATATATCAATGGTTGAATACACAAATATCAAACATAAGGAATAAATATAGCTTTACAAATGCTACAAATAACATTTGTAAAGAATATCTATTTTTAGCCTGCTGCACCCCTCTGACCTACACCATCAAGCCTCTTCAACAGCATGACGCCAAAGACACGATTAACATAAAATTCCAGGCGGCAACACAAGTTATTATGCATACACAAACAAACGTTTTGCATATCCAAGAATTTGTCCAAAACACAAACGACCTCACTGGACATGTCATTACATCACAGCTGGGAACAAATTCACCAGCTATAAGGATTGTACCAGTAAATGAGTAAGTTACAACATGGGAACATGCTTGTACAGACAATCATGCTGAGCAAAATGAATGCGTTAATGAGGACCTGTTCATTCTTCAAATCAATTATGTCTGTTATTAACATCGACAGATTCAAAGAAGGCAAATACAATAATTAAGCCACAAAAACAGTACCTCTCCATTAACTGGTAACTGGCAAAACTACGGTAGCTACAACTGCGTGGTACGTAGAAGCTTGGAAAAACGAAGTACAAAACAAACACAGCAATTTTTCATGAGTAACTATAAAGATACGTAATGGCTAAGACCGTCCAAAACCATAAATGCCTGAATTAATGAATGTATAATAATACAATTCTAAGAAGGCATAGAATCAATTTCATATCTAAAGCACAGGTTAAACTCTGCTTTATTAGCAACCAAAACACGCATGCATTTGGACAGAGAAGTTGAAACATCAAAAGCAGAGGGAAAACTTTTACCCCAATTAAATTTGATAAATATTTAATTCGATTGTACAAATCACGAAGAAACAACACACACAGGCCTCTAAAACATTTCTTAGAACCTCTTATACCTTTTAATCAAGATCTAAATTATTTATAAAAACTGTTAAGGAAAATTAACTAAACAAACATCGACAATACACAACTGACCTGAACTCTATCTCCAATTATCTGTCGACCATCTTTTTCCCATCGAACCACCAGTATTGGTTGACCCTTGAGTCGACATGTGAACCTGACACATTCTCCCTCTCCAATGGTCAGAGATTTCGGTTTTTCCAGAAAGACTGGACGGCAGGTTTGTTCCACTGCACCAAAGTGATGCGAAACATTTTCTGGAAAAAAACGTAAAATTAAAAATCTGCTAAAATGTTGAGAACAGGAGGATTAAATAATCATAAATAAAGCTCTACTGACTAACAGCCCTAAACCCCTAACACAAATACACACACATACATACACACACATGCACACATACATACATGCTATTGTAGGAAAGGATACTATATCTACCTCCTTTCACCATTCACAGGCCTGAAAGCCAAAAAACGGATAGACAGAAGTAGGTCACATTGACACATTAATCAATTTTTACCAGACTCACTGCTTAAATTCAGGCATTTAGGCACGTACTGATGATGCTTATAAACACAATGCGGACATGTTTCTACACTGCAGTTTGGTACCAGTATTTGTAAATTGGATGCTAGAAGGTAATTAACCAACGTACATCTCACACAACACAATAAATACTGTCACAAATATTTTGAAACATCTTGCAAGTCAGAATATTAAAAACAAGTTGCTATAAAACAGCAGCATAAGATGTCTTCAGGATGTAACACTATATTACAGAATAGCCCATTTGGAAGCATCACAAATACAGTCCCCAAAATCACTATAATAATAATAATAATAATAATAATAATAATAATAATAATAATAATAATAATAATAATGTGATTTAAAGTGGTTTAGGAGGCTAAGTAAGCCTGTGTGAAAACCACTGTAGTAACTCTCTGCATTCAATAACCTAGTTTTCCGAGATAGCCTTTGAATCCATTTACTGTTTCCACTGTCACAGGGACAACAACTCGGTAATAATTTATTAAGCATGCTTGCAAATTGAATTATAACAATTGCAAACAATGGTTTTGATGTTTAATAAATGTTCACAGCCATATTCATGGCTGCAGTCAAATGCCTAGTTCAGAAGACAAAGTTTACATGAATAGATGCTTCTTTTGCTGTCTTTACCATAGATAACATAGATTTTAAAACAGTTCAAACGTTTGGTAAAGTTACATTTTCTTTCTTATTCGATTTTCACATATGATCTAACTGCATTGGCTTATCTATTTCACGATTAAGGCAAAGTATTAAGTGCTGTCAATCAACTATTCTAAATATGCATACCACAGCAACAGCACTAGTTAGCACTAGCACCTTTTACCTGAGCTAACTAAACCAACATATAGACATCTTTAGATTGATACTGTCATCTAGCGATTTTAATTACCGATCCATAAATTAATCTAGTGTATGTTTGTAAAGTAATGCTGATGACAATACAACAATATACTCAACCTTCAAGCTCAAAAAAGTGTAGCAACTGTAATCCCAGTCTGAGAACTTGGATATTGTAATGTTTTCTTTTCTGTCTGTGGCAGTCTCAGACATGGCTGGGAAGTTTAGGCACTAAACTCACTTCTAGTACCCCCACCCCCAATCCAAATGCAAACTAGAAGGGTGCAGTAACGGTGCATAAGCCGAGATATCAAACAGAAATCTTAGGCCTGTTGGCCTACCTATGACTGGTTACTACACCTGCTTTTGTCAATCCACTCTACATCTACAAAGCAGCCCCTCTGAAAGGCACTGCTAAAAACTGTCCTGTTAAAAGCTTTACTAACTGTGTACACCATTTAATTGTACTCCTAGAATATGAGAGTTTATGGATGGCTCTTCATGCAAACCACTGTGGATTTTACTTCTTATTCCCCCTCCTCCCCCTGCACAAACTACAAACAGCTACACTATGAATCTCTGCTATGACAAATTTCCTCAAGTACAAGCCCCTAGATCACCTAAATTGGGCGATAAGTTGGCTGCTAAGTTGGCAAGTTTAACGGGGAGAAAGAGATGCAAAACTTACTATCATAAATATTTCAGTTAATGCACTTTAAATATCTTGGATATCCCCCCACAACTGGTTTCACACCACCATGCTCATCATGGACTTTAAGACTTACATTTTGGAAAATCTGGCACTGCTACTGTTCTATTTTTGAGAATTAGATAGCAAAAATAGAAATATATGAATAAAGAGTCACATCAAAGCAATAATAATAATAATAATAATAATAATAATAATAATAATAATAATAATAATAATAATAATAACATCAAATTTATATAGCACAACACCAAGATTAAAATAATTGACAAACACACTGAAAATAAATGTGTTATATCTTGTCTTGAAACCACCTAAAGATGGCACTGCATTCATTTTACTTGGCATTGGTTTCATGCTCTGTGCTTAAAATAGTTAAATAATGCTTCCAACTTCCAAACTATATAGCAGCCTTGTGCACCTCAAGATCAAAAGTCACACATGACCATAGAGTAGACCCTAGTTTCCTGGGCAGGTGTAGGCTTACAAAATTCCACAGAGACTACATAAAACTGGCACCAGGATGCATATGATGAAGCACTACTATTTAATTACGCTGCTGCTGTCCAACTGTCAAAACCACCATGATGAAGAAGAATGATGAAGAAGAAGAAAAAGAAGAAACACCGAGAAAGCAAAATGAATTAGCAACATTTGAGAAACAATAATTCTCATATATATATATATATATATATATATATATATATATATATATATATATATATATATATATATATATATATATATATATGAAAATGTCAAATAAGCATAGTTTCTTTCTGTATAAATGTCACAGTTGACTCCAGATGGCTTGATTTCTAATCTGCAGAACAACATTTTGACAGGCAGTTGTGCCAAAATGGGCCAGGCCAGCATTCATTCTATGACATGTAAACTGATGTATTACTACTCAATCTGAACTTAAAGCAGCAAACCAACCAACATATATAAACAGAAAATGTCTCAACCAACCTGGTCCACCGCTGCTGCTGCCACATGCTGACGGGCATAGATCCTGAGCACATGAACTAGATATCAAAGCAGACTGTATCTGTGTTGTTGTTCTTGAGGACACTACAAGACTTGTTATGTTGACGCCTTTATCTGCACGACTTTCACCTGAAGAATTGCCCTCTTCTTTGCCGGCAATCATTCTTTCAGCATTGTCTGACACCAAACATTGTTATACACAATTCAGTCATTGCAATAGAAGGTGAAAACATTCATGCAAGTATTAAATGACCGTACAGTACAGAAAACTGTCACACTGGGACTGCAGTATCTAGTCTATATGAAATATTGCCTTAGCTGAAGAATGACAAATGGGTGAAAACATAAAACAAATATAGAACTCAGCATTATCTTTTGAAATACAGTACATATACAGATAAAACCTTGTCAACATCAGAGGTGCAGTGGAGGGAGATGTCTCTCCAAATAGTTTGAAGGGGTGGCATGCCCCCAAAACAAAAAACCAGGGAGATGCTATAGCCGTAGCATTACCCTATATAACTGCATCGTCTTAAATTATTGCATACCCTCATTAAATCTGCATATGTAAAGTTTACAGGCAAAGCCAGATGTCTTAATGTGTTCAATATGTGCTAAAACTCACCTACGTGCATATGCAATATCAAAAATTGTTCCGGTGGTTACATCCCCAACCCCATTACTAAGGGAGATAAGGGGATGAAGAAAAGAAAGGAAGGAGGGATGTAGGAGTACGGGGGTATTCCCAAATCAATTTTTATAACTACACTGCTGGTCAACATGAACTTCAAAGGCATGGTAAACATGTTAGATTTGATGGGGATTTAGGGTTAGACCCCAACTGGTGCCAACCCAATGGGGTAGAAATTTGGACTTTAGCCATTTCACCCCAAATAGTCATAAAAGAGCAATCTGAACCCAACTGCCTTCTAGAAATATCAAACACTATAAGTATTTGATCTCAGACAAATCGAACGAAGTCAAACGTGTAAGTAAACTGTAATGATGATACAATTTACATGAGATTGAAAACTCAGCCCAAGGCAGGATTACAGCTTTCTATGTCTTATCTGAAACCAATCAGCAAATTGGAATATTTCTGAATTCTGACCACAATTCACTACTTATAACAAGGCTCAATCTACAAGCAAAACATTAAAGAGACAGTTTTTTAAAGTGGCAACTTCTATCGCTTTTGTCATCTGTGTAAGATGGCAGAAGCATTAGAAAGACACCTAGCTTTCTGAACCACTGTAAATCCTAGTATATAAAATTCACATTCAGTGGAATAAATATTGGCCTAAATTATTATTATTATTATTATTATTATTATTATTATTATTATTATTATTAAATGACAATTTATATAGAGCTATCTGCCTGCTACTGTGGACATTCTGGTTGTACCCCTTACTCAACTACCTGCTAGCAAATTATTTCATAGCACAAGACAGCAAATAATTGACATTTTTTTCATAGCACAGGACAGCAAATAATTGACATTTTTTCCTAGCACAAGACATGAAAGACTGCTGCTCACCACCAACTGATTCCAGTGCTGCATTATTTAATTTGCCTGTACTGCCATTGCTGAGAACAATACAACGATATGTCGCAGTGTCAGTGAGCCCACTTTTCTTTACGTCTATGATATGCTGACTGCTGTACATCTAGGCAAACATCATACAACAACGGAAGTAAAACTGAATTCACAATGAAAGATAAGGATAGAGATAAATGAAAGATAAGGATAGAGATAAGTGCAGACAGTTTTAGAGTCAATAAATCTCAGACATTCCAACAGAGTATGAATTAATAATTATAATTAATATATAATTATATGCCTTTCTAGCGTGGGACACAGACAAATGTTTTCATATAGGAACGCCTCTTCTGCTCCAACATGGCCAGTCAAATGCAAATCCGAAATATAGTTAAATTCTGCAAATCCATTTATATAATTATATAGTCAAATTCTCATCACTTTAAATATACAGAACCATTTCAAAATCTTGCACTTAACCCTTATCAGGTACATCTTATATACAGATGTCCCTGCCATTATCATCCAGTATCTAAGCCTCTGCAAGCACTCCTGAGTAATTATGCCCGAATTTATAAATGTCTCCAGACTCTCCACACTGGCCTGTGCTTCAAAATAGCTGGTACTCAAGAGGCCAAAGATAATTATTTACTTGTACTCAAGGATAGGCCATATAAAACAATTGCACACACGCACACGCACACACACACACACACAACTGTGACCGCAGTGACAGTGCTGATAAGAACCTCTCAAACAAATAAAAGGATCATCAGCCTGAAGATATCAGGATATCCAATCAGTTGGTTAATTTGTCAAAAGTATAACCCACTCTAGACTGCTGATATATATATATATACATACATACATACATACATACATACACACACACACACACACACACACACACATATATATATATATACACACACACATATATATATATATATACACACAATATAATCTGGTTTCATTTCAAGTAAGCTTACTGCAATTTTCCAGGAGGTACAGTTGACAAGAGTTTTATCAGAAGACCAAAGATTGAATTGTCTGTGGCAGGGGGGGGGGGAGCGGCCATAATCCCTCACTGGTCAAGAAATGACATCCAATGGAAATAAAAAGTTTTGGTTTAGCCATACAACCTTGTCCTGCAGTGTGGTGTGCAAAATGTAAAATATTATCTTTACACATTATATCATTTTCCAAAACACACGAAACAGAAATCGAATGTATATCAGTCAATAATTATGTTATATAAAATTCATGAAAAACAAAACTTTTGTTATACTGTGTCAGTCCCATTCACCTTGCAATATCAAAACTGTGTAAAACCTCAAACTTCAACAGGAGTTGCAACAACATATAGAGGCAAGGTTGCATACAATTTTACCAAGTGGCAGCAACTCCGCTGTGCCAAAAATTTCTATTTCCAGGCAGTATCAGAGTGCGTATTACAAACTTCAAGTCAGGTATAAGTTGTAATTTTAGTTTACTTAAATAATTATTGAACTCTTATGCTAGAATCAAACCCAACTTTCAAACCAGGGGCGGCGCTGGGAGGGGGTCCGCGGGTCCGGACCCACCCAGTCTCGGGCATGGACACCTGAGCAAATCGTGCAAATCTGCAGACAAATTATGATTTGGGGTGGGGTGATGGGGAGGGGTAGTCTGAGCCTGGTCCTGGTTGTGTAGATTACATTAGACCACCCAGCCAACAAAACCCAGCTCCGCCCCTGTTTCAAACATAATAACCTACAAAGGGACATGGACATTTAGCCTTTGATAAACTATGGTTCACTCTTCTTCAAATGTAAATACCATACACTCACATCTACTGTGGGTCAAACCTACCTTTCTTATCCCATAAAATTGTGTGAGATCGCCTGAAATAGCACCCACATTTTTTCAATGAAGCGTTCATGCCAAGTCTTGCTTTGCTTAGTCATCCCTGTAACCAGGCCCTACGAACTAGCCTTAGCAGGCAATATCAAGAAAACATAAACGTCCCTCAAGCCTTCTCTTATATAAAGCATTGGCATATTTGTCAAGATGACTAATTGTTAGCAGTCAGACACTGATCCAGTACTCAGAAGGCAGTAAATGCATATGCATAAATTACCGGTACTATCACAAGTTCATATCAAAACAGCTATCCTATATGGCTTAATCTTGTAGTGAATAACGGAGATAGGAGAGTACATGTACTGTTTCACACTGTAGGTGACAGAAGACATCCCAGTCCCATTCATCCATCAAACAATAAAATAACTTCAGTAACATACATTAAAGTAAGGAAATGCATTGTCTTCAACAAAGCACTGTGTACATTTAAATGTATATTCCATACTACTAGATGCAATGAAAGCTAGTGAGATTTGAAGAAATACTCATGAGATAACAGATGGATAGCAAAATCAGAAGTAAAAATAGAATATATATAACATACATGCAAGCAAACACACATAAACACACATGCACACACACACATAAACTTATAACATATTCAACATTTATAAGATATTACAACTATAGCTTTAAAAGCAATTCTTTGTTTAATTAATTAGTTCTAACAGAAAGACACAAGAAAACCTTTTAACATTTTTGTATAAAATTTACATACATATCAACTAATCAATCGATCATTACATCTTCCAATTACATATTACATTACTATTACATCTTCCAATAAAGTGTGTTAAGCATAAGGTTCACTTAGTATAAGTCATCAACAATAAACAAATCTCTTCTATATTTCCTTATTTGAATTTTAATTCTCAAATCTTAGTACTCTGTGAAACAATGATTACAAGCTTCAAAATCACTGTTCTTACACCTGTGGCAAGCTTACTAACAACAGCTGTACAGCTGTGATGCAACACCATGACAACACCACATGAATCATAAATCTACATCAGTGCATTATGTATGATTGGTTCAAAGAGCCAGTCACTGGCTCTTTGATCTATCAATTACTCAGAAAAGAATCTTTCAGCCCACAGGTATATTCTCCTCTATCTGGATATTGAACAATGAACCAACTACAACAATTTTTGTGTGAAAACCCTACACACAATAATCCTATGCCACTAACGACACTAACAGTGAATAATACCAACTCAGTCAACCATGCCTTTAACAACTGTCACAATCCTATACAACAGAACAGCAATGATGTGCCCTCAATATGGCAGGCAGCAAAACTTCTCGAGAAAATCCATTCATTTCAACAAAATAATTTCAAGAAACCGTGACCAAATACCTGAGAAAAAAACAAAAATGCTCATTTTTGCATTTCTTGTAGATTGTAACATTTTTAAAAGCGCACGAAGTTTTAACAAATGCTCACAGTGAAAGAAGAAGACTAACTACACTCATGCGATTACCGATAATTATAAATATAAATAATATAATATAAAATAATAAATATAATGTAAATATATAAAAATATAAATATATAAAAATAAATAATATAAAATAATAAATAAAAATAAGATGCAGATTTTAGAGGCCATCTTTTATTGCCGTTATGCTTTTTAAAATAATTACTTAGAGCAGTGTGCATAACTGGTCTTTAACAGCTGGACAGCCTCAAACATACTTTGCCTGAGCATATATAGACTTGCAACCTTTGACACCACAGCACTTTTTTACTTCTTCTTACTCACTTCTTCCCTATTTATCATAACTGTAGCATGAGTGTTTATAGCTGCTTATTTAGAAGAAGCTTCAAAAAAATGTTCTGCCGCATTAAATTTCAGTACTTTAACCTGCTGTCACTATTTCTGGTAGCCTTGGAAGCAAAATTCTGGCATAGTCCAAAGGATATACAAGACATTTTCAATCAATTTCATAGGCCAGCTGCAGTAAAATTATGTCGACAGTCATAATAATAATCCTGCCTCCACTGCATTCCAATTCCAAATCAACTGGTTTATCTCTCAATCAGGGCATGTGGAAATTAAGAATTTCAATTAACTCAGAGATGGTACAGAACAAAATAGACAGAGCTGGATGATCATTGTGAACTGTAGGATCTTCTAAATTTGGAACAGTTTGGATGTAAAGGCAGTAACAGTGCATAGAGGCAGCAACAGCATATAGAAACACAAGTTACCGGTACACGCAAACAGTGGGTTATTAGATTAGCCAGAGTGGTTTTTAGCAGTAAAGAAAAGAAAACTGAATTACTGGGGAGGACATATTGTGCAAACAAAACAGGACTGTCTAGAGAAAGAAATAATACAAGGCACAATGCCAGGATCACGAAAAAGAGGTAGACCAAGAAAAACGTGGGAAGACAACATAGAAGAATGGACAGGACTCACTACAGAGCAGGCGACAAGAGCAGCAGAAGACTGTAACACTTGGAAGAAGGCAGTCCACAATGCAGCCAATCTTTGGAGCAAAGAGGGTTAAAGACAAGACAAGGTTTCTAGCACTTATATCAGATAGCTATTAAATCTTACTCAAAAAGGTGCCGAAGGGCTTCTAGACATTAGAGATATCGAATGCATATTGTGGAATGTCTCTGTTTATTTCATATCATGAAAATGAAAAATGTAATTGAAAAAACATGATTAATTATTAACTCAAGATATACTCACTGGAAAGAAGTGAAATTGTAAATGTTTTCACATAGGCTAATGCCTGCTAAACCACTGAAAACCACGATATCTCTTATTTCTTAAACATTCAACTAGTTTTTATCAAGTATCTACAGTATCATAAAGGAAGGGTCATTGCTCTGCAGTAGGCCTAAGAATGCAGTATCGACACTTAATTCCACCAATAGCCACACCATCATTGCAAAAATTGTGCTGGTCTTACTCACATGGATAGACTAAGTTAAAACAAAATTTGACTAACTTAGTTACAAATCAAAATTTTTAAAATAGACAAAAAGCAGCTGTATGTATATACCAGAAAAATACAAAAAAAACATAAAATTAGAATTAAACTATAAATAAATAAAATTAGGCCTACAGGTAGATAAAACACGCTCCACCGAAATATCCATTGTTATGCTCCACAACACAACAGCTCCATCATTATCATTAATAACGATATTTCATCAAAACAATACAGTATATTACAGAGTAACTGCATTATGTCAGATAAAAATTATGCATACTTTATAAGACAGCAATGTTTTGCGAACAATATCTATTTAAACCTGGGGCAGATTAATGACAAGCCAAAGCCTCGGTGCCACCAACTCATTGTTACCTGAAAAGTCCTGTTTATTACTGGAAAGTCCAATGTTTCAATCCCAGACCAATGGCCACCGATAAAATTTTTATTAAACACTAAATATCAGGACAATCAGGTTACTTACTTACTTACTGTCGGTGTCCTCCGGCAACAATCGTATTAACTTTCACGCAAATATCTTTTAACGGTCTAAAATTTCTTAAACCGTACAATACGAAATACTCACCTAAAGAGTTTATCTAGATAACACAGAAATTGATGCCGTTAAGCCAAAAGCAACATTTAATTGGAACGCAAGCTATTAAACTGCGTCGTCCACCGGCTAAACAACGTTGTAAATAACAGGTTCACGACAAACCGAAAACAGTCGTTGCTAAATACTCGAACGCCGACTGGATTGAGAATTATTCGCCGTAAGTCGTTTAATATTTTTGATTTAACACGTTTATTTACAGACGCTTCCGTAGCAAGACAACTGAAATCGGTTTTTAAACGCCGATCGAAAACATCGAACGATCTACGCACGACATCAGACGCTTCGAAGCCAACGGCAACAATGGGACGCCAGCTAAACGTCGTCGTCCTATAAACTAGACAACGTTAATCGTGAGTCTCGTGGTTAGTATACTCAGTACAGACCGGTGAGACCGAAGACAACCGTTGCTGTGCTGGCGTCAGCTCCTCCCACTGCAGACGAAGGCATTTCCTTTGCGCTTTACTCGCTAGGTTGCTCAAATCAGGGCCGGCCTTACGTTTTGCGGGACCCTGGGCAACAGTGGCGGCTTCACCGGGGGGGTCAGGGGGGCCCGTGCCCCTATTGAGAGCCTGGCCCCCCAGTGGCCCCCCCAGTTGGGACCCTATACTTAATGCTACATACATTAAACAACAAATGGTTGGCCCCATGATTAGAAGTTGCCCCAACGGCCCCCACTTGCCAAATCCTAGAGCCGTCACTGCTGGGCAAGATAGGGTTAGGGTAAGTGGCAGCCAAAATTCCCAACTTCGGAAAATTCTGAAAAGCAAAAAGAAGGTAATCGACAATCGGCGGGGCCCTTCGGCGTACGGCGTACGCAAAAATCGTGACAAGCAAAATAAAAGGTCATCGACAATAGCCGCGGGGCCTTTCTGAGACTTTGCGCGGGGCCTCTAGAGGAGCGGGGGCCCTGGGCAAAGGCCCGGTTTGCCCAGGCTTAAGGCCGGCCCTGGCTCAAATTAAGATTGATATTAAACTACACGCAACCTACTGTAGGCCCATGCGTACGGATAAAACATCCCTTCAAGCCAACGCAGACTCATTATATTATCACTGCCGTTTAGCATATGAGAGGCGGCAGAGATAATGCCAATTAGGCTGCTAGCTAAGTTTGAACTACTTAGTCAAAGTTGATTTATAGCACTTTGATTGAATAGGATTTCGGTTAATAATTTTTTAACAGGCCCTGTAAACCGGTCGGTTTGCATAGCCCATCTTGCACAGGGTTAGGAAGCCAGGGATTCGTGGCCCACGGACACCCTCTGCCCAGTGTTTATTCTAGTCACATTGACTGGGGTTTGAAATGTTTGGGGGGATCAAACAGGGTATCAATTTTATCATATTTTTGTGGTCTGTAAAACCTGTGATACAAGAAACCAGCTATCTTAAGATCCCTCTTATCTTGCGATCGACTTTGTAGACATTTGACAGAGAATAGATTTCTGGAAGACTTTGTATAGGCCTAGTGTCGTTTGACATAGCTCACTATTTTTAGTGGCATTTCGAACGCTCTAGAATAAAATTGAGACAGAATATATTGACTGTTCTAATATGGTTTGATCGTTGATGCAATGAAGATGGAGACACAAGAAAATGTGGATATCAAATTCGTTTCAACACTCTTCTGAATTTTTGCATATCTTTAGCCTTCTGTTATCAATCGTAGAATAGTAGGCCTATCGTTAATGAAAAAATACAGTATTGGTGTTCTTGGTTGTGATTGCAATGTTTTAACAAGCCTTAAACTTCGTTTTGCTTCGAAATCCACGCGTTTTCACAATTTTTTTGAGCAGTACTGTACAGTTAAGCAGCTACGCAGTAGGTGGTTTACGCCATTAATCTAGAGTTAGCCTACCGGTAGTTTGCCAATTGACACCATGACTCGATCCCGGGATGGTCACCCATCTAACTAGGAGCCGCACTCGACGTTGCTTAACGTCGATGTTTTGACGGGAACCATGCAGGCCTATAATATATGTTGGTGCCAAAGACATCGATGCTTCGTCTCATTGATTGGACCCAATATACATACCCGACTGTAGCTTAGACACAAGAAATAATAAGGTGTGAATATAAGCTAAAACAAGAGAAACGGCAGATTAAGTCAAAGTGAGACAAAATGTGGAAAAACAGGCCAATTGCGACCATATTCTTGCATTCCAAACATGGGCGCCCGAATGCATGGGGTGCAATTGAAAGTTATAAAAAAGTAGGCTAAAAGTCCTTGTTTCTTTCGTCACATAACCATGTTTGGGGCTGTCTATTAATTATGTCAACAATTTTTGGGCAATTTTTGACTCCCTCCCCCCTTGTCAACAACTGTCAACTTTCACTTCCCCCCATAATTACGTCAACAACTCTTGACCCTCCCCCAAAGATCAATGACAGGTCCCAATAACAAGGTTATTATTTGTGTGGTGATGATCATTTTTTCCCTTTGTTCCTCATCGAGTGTCAAAATGTGGCGGTGAATACCTTTTTCTAATGCTTTTTTCAATTGTAATAAGTAGTATTCTATGAAATTTCCTATTTTTTGATTATTTTAAAAAAGTGAAATTGTTGACGTCAACTTCTCTTGACCCCCTCCCCTGTCAACAACTGTCAAACTTTTCCAAACCCCCTCCCCCCTAAATTGTTGACGTAATTAATGGACAGCCCCTTTTGCATCCCCTCTGAAAAATCTTTTGATTTCATTCGTCACAAGACCCTGTTTTGCACCCGTACAGAAATTTATACGGACGCCCATGCTTCCAAATAAACTGACAGAATGGCCACGAGTCTTTTACGTACCAACACCATGGGCGCCCGGAGGGGGTGCAATTGAATTGCACCCCCTGGAAAAATCCTGGAGTTATGAAAAAAGTAAAATTGCTTGTTTCTTCCGTCACAAAACCTTGTTTTGCATCCCTCTGGAATTTTTTCATTTATTTCGTCACAACACCTTCTTTTGCACCCCCTGGACAAATTTCTGCGGACGCACATGATCAACACTAGTGGCTGAGGAAATTTGGGCAACAATCTCGACTAAAGCAGCAGCAGCAGTCCAAATGGCCCATAATTTTGTGAATGCCTTAATCTAAAACTGTAATAGCCTATTAGGCCTACTGCTATATAGGGCCTACTAGCCTATATTTAACGGTCTATAGCAGTGATGGACAGAAATTTTTATCCGAGGGCCGCAAAAGTGTCTGTGACGCAAGCCGAGGGCCGCACAATTTTTTCGGCATTTAGAATTAAACTTTTAAAGTAGTTTTGAAAACGACTTTAACATAACATATTATATACTGTTAAGTAAAAGTAAATTATTAATAAGCCAATGCTATTAAGTCGAAGAAAAGTTAATAAATAATAAAAGCGTTATCTCTAGTTAACGATCAAGTGCCAAAGTTTAAATCCACTTTGAATGCTGAATTATCCAGCAGAGGCGTTGTCAAATGTTTCAAATGTTTCATACGTTTTAGAGGACCGCACATTAATGCAATATTTCTCGATGTCGTGGGCCGCACAAAATGGCTTCGAGTGCCGCATTCGGCCGTCGGGCCGCACTTTGCCCATCCCTGGTCTCTAGACATAAGTCTACTGTCTATACACCATTTCAACCGGACCCAGTTTTTCTAACGTTGCTCCGAAGTAGCCTAATATTATTGTATATATGCATGACAACCCGTGCCATCGCTTCTATGAGGCAGAACGCAGAAGTCAAAAGCTTCTGTGTTCATCGACGCTTTGACCTGCACTTGTGATCTAGCCTAGATTAGATTAGCTTGCATGCTTGATTTCATGTATGAGTGCTGCAATGCTTGGATTGGTCAGACGATCAGACGTTTAGACCATTTATTTATTTATTTATCGCGACTTACAAACAATAGAGTTGTGTGTACACGGTTACATTAGCACACAGACATGATTCACAATTTCACAGGACGTCGGATTGTGAAGTCAATACTAAAAAGACAGACAATATATAGCCTAGTAAGATAACCGTACAGTATACGCTTACATAGTGCCAAATGAACCTCGTCGGCGTAATAGTAGTAGGCCTACAAGGTCCGCGTAATGCACGTAGGTCTACTGTACAGCAATAGCGCGACAGATAACGTGAAATATTGTCTAAATGGCCTATGCGAGCGTACTTAAAAACACATCTTCAATAGTTGATCGTGCAACAATCGTACCATTTACATTAGCGTAAACCTGGATCCATTTGGATGGTGGCGAGGGTTGGCGCGCGACCCCCGGGGTCGAAGTAGAGGTATTGCGCCCTTAACTCCTGAAAAAGCACGGCAAAAAGATTACTAGCATCATTTGGGCGCCCCCTCATCCTCGGCGCCCGGGGCATTTGCCCTCGCCCTTCCCCCATCGATACGCCACTGAGGCAACCTCTATACCTCCCCCTTCCCTATGGTAGCTTCTCAAAAAGCTGGGATGAGGGACTCAATCCTAGAGGTCTAATAAAAGAATATGACCGTTTATATCGTGGAAATTCTTAAATCGACAAAACGGATTGAATCTGTAGACGCGGTAGAGCGGAGCAGAGTGTAGCAGGGGGCCGTACATAAATGACGTCACGCACTTAGGGGGGATGGGGTTCAAACATTTGTGACGATGTGCGACGACGGCAGTGGCGTAGCGTGACTTTTTGGGGCCCGGGGGGCAACTTTTACATGGGGCCCCAGAGTTTCGAGCTGACGAGCAAAAAAGGTCCTCACCACATCATTTCTATGGTTAGGGTTAACTTTAAGTTAGGGTTAACCCTAACCTAACCCTAGCTTAGACCCTCTTCGGGGCCCCCCGCCCGGGGCCCGGGGGGCTGTCAACAAAGTGCCCCCCGCAACCCCTAGTTAAGCCACTGGACGACGGGAGGGGGCGTTTCCAGAAATGTGACGTCACATAATACTAAATATTTTTATTAATACCGCAATGCTATGCTATCGCAAAAATGAGCGTATTTTACACTTATAATTATTTTACTTCATTTTGAAAAAAGGATTTTAAAAAGTTTCTGAATATTGTTTCAACTATAATAATTATAATGAATATTTTCAAGCGAAACATTAATCTTGACATTGGAAGGATGACAAGATGGCGGGGGTGTTAACGCGCTGTGACGTCATATTTGAGGGGGTCTGACTTTTTGTGACGACGTGTGACGAGGGGAGAGGGTCAAAAACTTCCAAAATCGCGTGACGTCATTTATGGATGGCCCCCAGACGGCAGCCTATCCGCTCTCTGTCGTCGCCTCCTCGTCGTCTTCCGAGTCCTGGTCGTCTTCGTCTTCGAGTCTCCGTCGGCGCACATGCTTGAGCAAGATTTCGTTTTCGATGACGTTCAGCGAGCCCTTGACGTACGGCGTCGAAGAGTGTCGACGTCCCGTCACGCCTACGGCGGCCACTCGCAGCCGTCTGCTCATCCTGGTAGTCGTCGTCGTCGTCGTCGTTGCCGAATCGTCCGGATCAACTCCGGTCGCGGCGGCGGCGGCGGCGGCGCCGGCGCCGGTGAACGTAGTCAGCGGGTAGCCGGTGGAACGAGGATTAGCATCTTCCTCCTCCTCCTCCTCCGTTCCGGAATCCAGAAGCAGTAGACGACGACGACGATGCTCTCAGCCGCAGCAGGCAGGGAAAACAATAATTCCAGAACCTACTTCGTCGAACGTACTTCAACCTAATTTTAAAGAAAAAAACAGCGGTCGACACGGGCGCCGCACATTGGGGCAAGAGGTGGCACTTGCCCCTCCTGGAAAATAAAAATGCCAATGTTTCCCATTGAAATTTGAAAACCTTGCTAAAATATTAGCCGTGACCTGCATTGTGTTAAGAAGTGTTTTGCCCCATCTTGGAAAAATTTATGTTGCATAATAGCCATGACCATTATGTTTTGCCCCTCCTGGAAAAATTTCTGTGGGCGCCCATGGCGGTCGATCGTATACTACTGTAATTAAATAGAATTTTTGTTGTTTCGGGACACTGTGGTCAGTGACGTGCAGAGAGGGGTGATCGGTGAGGCCCTGGGGCCCGGACATCCACCAGATGGGACATCCAAATGAGAGAGGGGAGGTAGAGCATGGGTAGGTGCTATATACTTCATATTTATAGGCTATATATAAAATATTATATATGCCCTATATATATATATATATATATATATATATATATATATATATATATATATATGCTATACAAAAAAAATTGTGAACACAAGTGGATTTCGAAGCAAAACGAAGTTTAAGGCTTAATTGTTAAAACATTGCAATCACAACCAAGAACACCAATACTGTATTTTTCATTAATGATACTAATGAAAAAATACAACATTGGTGTTCTTTGTTGTGATTGCAATGTTTTAACAAACCTTAAACTTCGTTTTGCTTCGAAATCCACGTGTGTTCACAATTTTTTGAGCAGTACTGTATATATGCGAACTTAAGATCAATTTTACTACACAATTTTCGTGTACAAAACCAATTAGACCACGACCAGGGGCGTAGCGACGGAGGATGTATCAGTATATATAATTATATATAATTATATGCCCCTCAAAAAACCAATATACATATAATACAGTATATATATAGCATCATTATATAATCATAAATATTGACAATGCCTATAAACCCTCAAATGTCGACACCCGTTTCACTCGGGCATTGTCGAATTGACTGAATGCTTAGGCATTGTTTAACAATGCCTGAAATTTCTTAATTTTTATACCGATCTGATCTTTATCTGCGATGGAATAGCATAATAAGCTTCTGGTTTAAGAAGATCTTCGGCTGCTGAAGAGACATAAAATGATGGGGTTGGCTGTATCCCTTCAGCGCTGTGAATAACTCTGGATCTTTTCAAGATGTCGCCTGTTGGCGTTGTTCGTCTGCGTTTCAACAACTGGGTCCGTATTTGTCGAACAGATTGAAGACGATGCTTCGCTGTATCCCTGTAGCAAATAACTGACAGAAAATCTTTTCAAGCCCTGTCAAGTGGGGAACAAATCGTTGTAATGTTTCAAAACTAAACTGAAATGAATAGTCGTTGCCATTTTGTTTTGATGCTGCATTTTAAATTTTGCCCGTTTTAATTAAGGCGTTGCATTAGAACCTTATAAAATTTTAGTTGACTTCATTAATGTTGTAGAACTGTTCTCTTATTATTTTTGTTTAATGCGTTGTCTTCCTGGATAAAATTTTAGTTGATCATTAATGTTGTAAAACTGTTTTATATGACTGCTTTTTCCTTTATTGCATTTAACCTTATAACGTTTTTTTTGAGTTAATTCTTTTGAATGCATTTGAAGTTTTTACAGTTGTGTATAACTTTTTATTACTACATATTTTTATTTCATTGAACCTTAAAAGTTTTTATTATTATTATTTCAGAATTATTTTATATTATTATTATGCTATTCCATCACAGATAAAGATTTCATTATGTGTTAAAATTTGAGCAAATTTCAGGCATTGTTAAACAATGCCTAAACATTTCAGTTGTCGAAAGTGCCCGAGTGTGACAATGTCGACATTTTATTATTATTAATTCAACATTGCCTGATTTCACATTTGACTATTATTATTATTATTATTATTATATATAACATAATAATATAATATATAATATATAACAATAAGCCTATATACCCTCAAATCTATACACCCCCACCACACATCAAATTCCTGGCTATACGCCAGTGGCCAAGACGAATGCCGATCTGATGTTATGGCGTATACCTTCTGGTTTTGCATTCCTTCGTGCTGAAGAGACAGAAAATGATGGGATTGGCGGCGCTGTTCAGCGGCACGAGGCTCTGGATGAAGATGGCGATGGCGCTATTCGTCTGCGTTTTCCGAACAAGTCCGTATATGTCGAGCAGATTGAAGACGATGAACGGACTCCAGCACATGACAAACCCTATAAGAAAATGTTATTATTTTTGTGGTGATGACCAAATTTTCCCTTCTTTGATTCATCAAGTGACAAAAGACGAAGCTTTTGTTTTGATGCATTTTTGCCATGCCCGTTAAGGCATTGCTTATAAGTACTATTCCATGAAATGTGTATTTTTTGATTATTTGTAAAAGGCGAATTGATGTCTTATTAACATGAATAATGTAACCTAATGGAGAAACTGTCAAACTTTTTCAAAGATGAAAAATTGCTGAAGAATAATTAATTGCTTTTAGTTTCAACACAAAAATCCTTCTGAATCATTTAAAGCCCAGGCCTTATTGATTATTATTATTATTATTATTATTGTTATTATTATTATTATTATTTATTATTATTTTTGAGGTTTCGTGAAGGCGACATTTTAAATTTGGAGTGTGACAATTAATAATCATAATAACAAAAATCATCTTTATCGTTTTGATTTTCGCTATTATTATATTATTATTATGAAAGTTCTTGTTTCCAGACATCTCTTAAACCTCTGCGTCGGCCGCATGTTATTATTATTATCGAATTATTATTATTATTATTATTATTATTAAATATTATTATTATTCTGGTTGTCCATTTTTATGTTTTCCACAATTTTTCAGAATTTTTAACTCCAGATCAACAACTGATTAAGTTTCACTTAACCCCCGGGTACGACAAAAATTTTGACGATCAAGATCAATGACGGTCCCCTAACAAAGACAATTTGTTTTGTGGTTTGACCATTTTGATCGTTGAGGTTTGAAGAAAAACATCGAGTGACAAAATTCAAGTGGTGATGACCTTTTTGCCATTGTCGGTAATAATAATAATAATATTCCATAAAATTTAATATATTTTGATTATTTGTAAAAAAATCGACGTCTGTTGAGTCTGTTTCAACGCTCTTGACCCCCTCTACGTCAACAACTGTCAAACTTTTTCAAACCCCCTCCTCTAAATTGCTGACGTAATTAATGGTCAGCCCCTTAGATTATAGAGCAAAAACTATTGTTTCAGTTTCCAGATTAGGCCCATGATGTGATGCTCAATCGATTCAAAATGCATGTTGTTCGCCGACAAGCTATTTTGATTTTTGAGGTTTCCGAACCGTGATGCACATTTCTCTCCACTGGCTCAAGATAACCGAACACAAATAACAAAAGTCATCTTTATCGTTTTGATTTTCGCATTTCAAAACCAGTCTACCTAAACTAATTCTGATAATTCCAGACATCTCCTGGATCTACTAGTCGGCCGCATGTCCTCGGTGCATCGAATACTGCAGAAGCTGAATCAATCATCTCTCAAAATTTGCCCGGTCTGGTTTCAATTTTCTGTTTTCCACTTTGTGTCAGAAGACTCAGAACAGATATCGAACAGATTAAGTCGAAATCAAGAACAAATAACAAACTTGAGACGATCAGTTTCAAAGGCGCTTGCAACATCTCCTCAAGACAATTTGTTTTAAAGTAAAATATTTTGATTATTGAATTTGAAGAAAAACATAAAGAGGGCGACAGAGTTTCAAGCGCGACAAAAGACAAATGGTACATTGTCGGTAATAATAATAATACTCATAATCATAATCATAATAATAATTTGATAATAATAATAATAATAATAATAATAATAATAATAATAACAACAACAAATCGACGTCTGTTTGAGTCTGTTTCAACGTATTGTACTTTTAACATATACTATTGCAAATATAATACGCTGGCCCCTTGTATGGGCTTGGTAGGAGGTAACTAACGCCAACACGACATCTTACCTCTTCGTCTCTTGATAACTGACGGTCGGGCAACGGTAGTCTTGGTCGCCACGGCTCCGGTTGTCATGGAGCTCTTCCTCCAGACAACGACGACGATGATCATGTAGCAGATGGCGATGACGATGGCTGGC